>CM077527.1:3296308-3586357 GCA_039654895.1 Mongoloraphidia duomilia | reverse complement strand
GATGGGAGGAGGCGGTCATCGGACACGATAGCCGCCTCCCGTCCGCTAATGTGCTAAAAGAAAAACAGCCGGTGGATTTCCCAAGCTTTTCATATGTCCATACATTATGTACATAATATATATCTATGTTTCATTTAATGACAAGGTGTGTCAGAAAGTTACGGCCGTGATATTTTCAGCGAACGCCCGACACGTTAACTTTGTCGTATAGATTGAAGAACAAGAGAGATTGCAGATTATAGACGCTCGACAACTGAGGTCATGAACGAGTATATAGATTAACGAATAGTGTAAGAGAGGACAGAGTGGTGTAACGGTTAGCGTAACGGCCTTTGAATCACACTGTCGTGGGTTCGAATCCCGCCTCCGCTCATGGATGTTTTGTGATGTCATTTAGTTTTAAGTGAGTTGTTATTTGATGTAAACAAGCCGCTAATGACCTAAGTTGTCGACGCGTCTATAATTTACAATAAATTAAAAATAAATAGTGTAAGTGGCCTTAATAATCCGAGAACTCGTGGCCAAAAATTGCAATAATTTTGCAAAAGGCTAATATTTTGAAAATATCTAGTATTTAGGGTGTAAATAAATAATTTAGTCAGCTTTTGGGGCCTTCGGCGTCGGGGTGCTTTAAAAGGTGTAAAAAAAAACTAAGGATTTGTAAAAGCTGAAATTTAGAACATGGTTAATTTAGTGAAAATATTTCATGAAAAAAAACAGACCTCATTTTGATGGAACTGACTTAGTCAGCAGTTGGTAGAAGTACCTAAAGGAACTTCTATCGACTGATGATCAATTAGTCGAAAGATAAGTCAAAGGCCTCACCATACAAAAATCTACCGGACAACACTACTAAAATTTCATTTTTGAATTAACAGATAATATTATGATGAAAAAATTCACAGATTTCGCAATCCTTGCAACTATCGAGGACATTGGAAATGATAACAGCATATATGAAACATAATTAACTGTTTATTATACACACAATATTTATCAATGCACTGTTTAGTTTTGTCAGGAATAACCCTATTATTCTTCTGTTATATACGCGTTCACTTTTGCTTGATTACTTAACTTTTAAATGGATTTTTCTACAGTGTTTATTAACATTTGCTCAAAAATAACACCGCAGATCGTCGCAAATACCTCTCAATTAACTAGACATGATATAAAACACATTTCAAAAAAATTGCACTTGTTCAATTTTGCATGATTGCTCCTCACTTGATCGCGACACCGTTGTCTTTTGGCCTTGAACGAAAACTCGTAACTCTGCCCCCATATACGAACATAAACATTTCCAATGTTAAAATAGGTAAAAAAACTTTTAAGTTAAACGGTTTTATTTTAAATCATCAGCTGTACCAAAAACTAGACAATAATAATTAGGACACAAACCAAGGGGCACTTTGTGTCGTTGCGTCAGCGGAATAAGTAATAAAAACGTGGGGTGCATTTGAAATATTTCTGTTGATGGACTTGGAAACACATTTTACTATAGACAAGCCGTTCTTATTTAATAATTATACAGCCGTTATACAGATTTTTATGCGCCCCACGTTCTTATTACTTATTCCGCTGACGTAGCGACACAAAGTGCCCCTTGGTTTGTTTCCTAATTATTTTCTAGTTTTTAGTACAGCTGATGATTTAAAATAAAACCGTTTTAACTTAACAGTTTTTTTACCTATTTTTATTTTCTAGTTTTTAGTTTGATTTCTGGCCCGTATCAATATGCAAACTCCTCATCCTTTCAACTGTCCACCATCATCAGACCCTCGACTGCCACCGATTTGATGTTTTCCATCATGTTTAGTAATGAGCAAAGCAAGACCAAGACTTGGACAGTCTTGGACTTGGTCTTGCTGATTCAGTCTTTGTCTTGGTCTTGCTCAAATATGTCTGGTCTTGGTCTTGCTTATTTAGTCTTGGTCTTGCTCATTTTATCTGTCTTTTTTTAGTTTTTTACTTCTAAAGATTATCATAGTTATAAATTAAAAATAAAATACTTTATTTTATTAAAATGTGAAAAAATATCAAAATTACATCATTTTTAACACGCTTGTTCATTCGGTCTTGGTCTTGGTCTTGCTTTTTCGCAAGACCAAGACCAGGACTGCAAGACCAAGACCAATTTTGCTCATCACTAATCATATTATGTGTAAAATTCAATAATAAAATTTTAGTAGTCTTGTTCAGTATAGACTTTTGTACGGTCATTGTTTGGACTATAAGTTCTGTTTACAAAATAAAAGGGTATGTGTCTCACCCACATAAGCGCACGGTTGAAGTTATACTTCATACATTTACATTTTTGCTATTACTCTCTGCATTTTTAAAATTAATAAATAATTAGGAAGTTTCCATTGGACGAAAATACTAATTATGATACTGTCACATCATTATAATAAGGATAACTTTAAAAATTCTGAAAGAATTATTTTGATATCTTTAATTTCAACGGAGATATTCAATTTCTTGTACGTGGGGTCGCAAACGAAACTGATTTTTGAATATGACGTCACGCGGTACAAGTTTGCTGTTTTTTAGCTTTGTGAGTAATTAGAACCTAAATTACTTAGTAACTATTTTGTTGTAATACAGACTTTTCTATTTATATTAAATTAAAATTAACTGTCAAAAATTTAAATATGTCAATATTTTCCGTCATCAACTGGTTTGTTTTTAGTGTTTCCATAACTATTTACGAGTTTATAAAAAGAGATTTATCGGAAGTTACCATGCTAAATTACCACACATACAAACTTAAAATAACTTTTATAAATATCGTGCCGCGTGACGTCACCCGGACTGAAAACGGAATTTCTTGGAGAATTGTCAATTCAAACTTTGAAGTAGCATAACTTTGTTGTTTTTAAAGATATTTCAAAAATTCTTCCGCCATTAATTTTATAATTTTTAGAACTATGATTTAGACCAAAAAAATAAAAAAGGGAAACTTCCTAATTATTAGTAATAAAATCCATGGATAACATCTATACGTAAATATCCAAAGCCTGCTTACAATATTACACTATTTTGAAACGTTAAAAAATTGATTTTTAAAATTATAACGTAGGTATATTGGGATCCGTCAAATGAGCATCTGACATCTGGTGGCAGAAAATTGTACTCAAACGAGGGAAAATTTTACATGCTAACAGTGCAAATTAATCATGAAATTGTTTATTACAAAAATAAAACAAGTAAAATAAACAAAAAGTTTATCGAAAATGGAATTCGCGACGTTTTCTAATATCATGGCAATAAACACTGTCAGTTATTGCCTTGTAAAACTTACTTTACAGAGAATTATTTTCTAATGAAATGTGGAAAAACTGTATTTATGAATTAAAAAAATATTTTATAGTAATAATAGAGATGAACTTGTTATCATACTGCACTAAAATAGTTGAATCCCTGATGATTAACAAATTTATAGGATTAACTTCGTATACAAATATTTTGAGGTTAGTAACTTGCCTACTTATTACAATATAACTTATTATGTTGCAGTTATGTGTTTACATTATTCACCTAACCCAGCCTTAAAAGCGCATTGAACGCGGATGTTAATTTCGTGGAGATTTTCTTTTAATTTTGATGTTTTTAAGCAATATGTCGTAAAGATTACTACTTTTGACAGTTCATTTTGCATGCATTTTTCTCGTTTTATTTCCGACATTTGATAATATGCCCGGCTTTGAGAATCCGTTCTCCTTCAACGAAATTCCTTTGTTTAGGATTCGTACCGGCCCAATCACAAATTGCACTTATATTTATCATTTCTTATCACTTTGAAAATCATAAAATTACACGCAAAAGTATACCCGTATATGAGAATATCCTCCCGTCTGTGCCATGTTTTTGAAGCTCCCACCTATCTGACGGATCCCAATAAGAAAACGAATTTTTCCTGGGATAAGACCTAGCTAGATCGATTTTTTGCTCCTCAAAACCCCTTTTCAGTAAATTTCATCCAAATCGTTAGAGCCATTTTATCCCTGTCAGCGTTACATTAATTTTTGAGTCGAGGTCTCTCCAATTCAGTACCTTCCCCCATTTTTAAATTTCCGGCTACGCCACTGTATATTGGTACCGCGTTGTAATATGTACGTAGTTGTTTAAAATAGAAAATTAAAGCCTGACCAATTACATTTGTTGTTTTTCGTCGACTGCTTTAAATCCAAAGTTTTATTATTATAAAATATTATTATTTCATACCTGTTTATTTTTTGTTACAAAATTAAATTAAAATGGAAAATTGAAATTATTATTATGTTTTTATTCAATTAAAATATGTGTTTTCGTTTTAAAATCACGCAAACAAAACTTAAATACCTTGGAATTTTGTTCACCAGAAAAATATTGTTTTTTCATGTAAGAATAATGAGATGGAAAACGTGGCACGATTTTCAACTGTTATCGCGGTTCGTATCTTAAATTTGATTGGTCTTTAAGACAAGCAACTAGGCCCTGCATTCAGGGTCCATTCTAATTGGTCAAACACCCCATTTTTATGTCGTTTGACACACATACAATCATACATACACCTAAATGAACGTGGCAACTAACTAGTGAACTATGTATACTAATATGGATAGTTGATAGCGATTAAAAAATGGGTTTTGTATGTGGAGAATGTTCAAACACATATTCTTCAAGACAGGCCTTAATGTTCACAAAATTAGAATGAAAACTTCAGGTAAGGCTTGTAATCTAATTATTTCTATAAAAGTCGATCAATTTTCTGAGATTTCAAAATAAAACTTAATTAAAATTTATTTTTCCATTACAATTTCTCAAGAACACTGGTACTGTAAAAATTTTGGACATCCTAATATCTCAAATAATAATATTAAATTAGGTTTTATTTTGAAATGTCAAAAAATTGATCGACTTTTAGAGAAAGAATTAGATTACAAGCTATATCTGAAGTTTTCATTCTAATTTTGTGAACATCAATGCCTGTCTTGAAGAATATGTGTTTGAACATTATCCACATACAAAACTCATTTTTAATCGCTATAACTATCCATATTAGTATACAGAGTTCACTAGTTAGTTGTTACGTTCGTTTAGGTGTGTATGTGTGTGTCAAACGACATCAAAATGGGATATTCGACCAATCAGAATGGACTGACTGCAGTGCCTAGTCGATTGTGTCTTTAAGTATTATACAGGGTGATCCATAATATGTGCGCAGGACTTCAGGATGTGATAGCTCGTTCAAAAATATGAAAAAAAGTTCCTATTAACATGGGTCCGCAAAAGCACCGTTTTCGAGATACAGGGTGTTAAAGTTGAAGAAAAAAATTTCGTTTTTTGCTTATATCTGAAGAACGGTTTGAGGTACAAAGCTAAGCTGCCGCACACATTTTCTACCTTAAAATTGCTTTGTTTTTTTTTACGAAAAATTTTTTTTTGTTACCAGTGGTGGAGATTTTGAAGGTGGTCTGTTTTGTTTATGTAATTTTTTATTGACATTTTGTCAACTTATAAAATCAGGTACGTACGGAAACGATTGACTGTAGCGCTTCAAAACAAGAGTACCTTTTTTGTGTAGAATATCCCGGCGGTTCCAAAACGCGTTTCAAAATTAATTTTTTTCTAGTGGCGTAGAAGTTAGGGGGAAAAATACCCTTCAATCCTTCAAAATCTCCACCACTGATAACAAAAAAAAATTTTTTCGTAACAAAAAACAAAGCAATTTTAAGGTAGAAAATGTGTGCGGCAGCTTAACTCAAACTGTTCTTCAGATATAAGCAAAAAACGAAATTTTTTTCTTCAACTTTAACACCCTGTATCTCGAAAACGGTGCTTTTGCGGACCCATGTTAATAGGAACTTTTTTTCATATTTTTGAACGAGCTATCACATCCTTGAAGTCCTGCGCACATATTATGAATCACCCTGTATAGGTACACAAAAAACTAAAAACTTAAAAAAAAAACAGTATTGTTGATGAGACCTCGAAAGGACGTAGTTTCGTGGTGGAGTTGTGATTGCGTCTTACTGCCGGGAGAGCGGTCGTAGTCGTCTGATTTCTGTCAACCTGCTCTCATTTGGGGTTGTTTCAACCTCGCGAACAACTTGCCAAAAAAAAGCACCTAAATACGGCGATAATTTTCATCGCGATTTTAGAAAAATAAAAAAAATCAGTCATGTCTAATTTGAACTTTTTTGAAATGAAAAAAAAATAAATGTAAAACTTTTTGTATTGTAGTCGCGTTTGTGACAGGGGTATTTACTGAATAATATGTTTCAGATCGAGACTCAGGAGTGGGGTGGGGTTGTAATTCGTTAGTTTATTAGTTTTATGGCCGCGGGGCAAATTTATATATTATAATTGTGGTTGTTTACAAAACGCGGTGTTGTTTTATGTTGTCCTGTCATCTATCGCGACAGCTCTACTTTTGATTGGTGAATTACTTGTATTTCACTTTTACCAGTAGCGTGCGATTTATTCTTCAACCCGGCAAAAGAAAATTAGTTTATTAAGCGTGGGTTGTAAACTCTACGATATTTTATTAGTCACGACCCACGCCTTTATAATTATGAAACTAAATTAATAAAACTTATTTTTTCCTTTTTAGTACATTTAAATAAAAGCATGTCTTTTTTTTACTAATACGTGTAACCTTAATGTAACGAACCTCAATATAACGATTTCCTCTATTTAACAAATTTTTCGAAATCCCCTAGAATTGCCCGTAAGAGCTAATGCAAAATATACCTTTACATTACGAATACATTTGTCGAAATCCTCTTTATAACGAATTTTCAATCATTGCAAAATATAAATAGAAAGTATTATTTACCTCTATATAACGAATTTTGTCAACTTATAACCTTTACATAACGTATCCTATCAATTATTCACACTCAATTCCACAATAATTGCATGTCTCGACAAGTTCAGACACGTTAAATTTTTCGTAAGACAATCCATTGTTTTTTGATGCTAAGTAATGTAAACACTGCTGTTTGTCACTGTTGTTAGTTTTAAAGTTGCAATGGCTGAGAAACGAAAAAGGTGTTCCTTAACCTTGTTAAAACAAATCGTGGTCCAACCTAACCCCTATAAAACAAACCTCATTCTAACAAATTACTTGGTATAACGAATATTTTCTAATTCCCTTCAGTTTTGTAATATCGAGGTTGCACTGTGTTTAATTTTGTTCCTTTTAGTCGTTCAAAAGTTTATCCCCTTATGACTCCCTTAGGGATTGAATTTCGAAAAATCCCTTCATATAGTGGGTGCTTATGTCACAAAAGAAACCTACTGTCCAAATTCCAAGTTTCTAGCTTTAGCGGTTTGGCCTAGGCGTTGAATAGTCAAAAAACCCTACTCCCTCGTTTGACCCCCTTAGGGATTGAATTTATTTCTAAAAACGATTGATTCATGTATTGTCATCGGGAATGCATATGTGTACCAAATTTCAAATCGATCGGATACGTGGAAGTCGTTCAAAATTGACTTGCAAGATTTGACCTAAACAAACAAACAAACTAACATACAAACATTGCAAGTTAAATAAAAGCTTGTAATAAAAAAAAGTGTGTGGGTCTCGGGACCCCCGACAGATGTGAAATATCAAAGAAAACGTTATTGAACTCGGTGGTATTCTCTATGTAAGTAGTAGTATATATTTTTTCAAAAGCAGCAACTAACTATGCTGACGTAATCCTATAATACTTATACTGCACTGTAACACCGCGTGTGTTACAGTGCACGCCTTAGCCAAGAGAGAGAGAGAGAGAGAGTGCCGCAGTGGTGGGGAGAACAGCAGCGAAGGAGCGGACCAAACATTTCGTTGCATATTTCTTCTCACGCGGCTGTTCACAGCCCGACATAAGATGTTTCACATCAAAAACATCAATTCGATATATCAACATATCGATATTTTTATCGATATATCGGAAAAAGCGTTCCACCCTATTGTTATGTTTTGGTTGACTCAGATACCGTTTTATCCATTGTAATATTTCGATGAGGGTGAAAAGGGGAAAGCGCCTCTGCACTGCGCCCCTGGCTGTCCGCAGCGCCGCGCGGTGTCTGCGGCAGACGGTTACATAATTATAATTTATATAATCAAAGCATTGCTCCGGGGCCTAAATAGAACCATTGTATACCGGATGTCCCGAGTTTACAAAAGTGAAAAAAAGTATTTTTATATAAAAAAAATTGCTCAACTTGTAGCGCCTTTAACAATAGAGTATATGGATGGAAATTGTTTTAAACGGTTTTATTTAGCTTGACCCCGTATATTTGTTTGTTTGTTACTATCTTTGTTTCAAATCTTGCGACAGCTTTTTCAACTACTTCTACTTAACCGATTCTTAAGAAACTTTGCACACACATTGAGTTCCCGTGACAATACAATATTATGATAATTTCAACTTAGTAACGAGGGTCTGATGATGGAATCAGGAGGGGGACAGTTGAAAGGATGAGGAGTTTGCATAATGATACGGGCCCGAAATCAAACTAAAAAATAAAAATAGGTAAAAAAAACTTTTAAGTTAAATGGTTTTATTTTAAATCATCAGCTGTACCAAAAACTAGAAAATAATTTGGACACAAACCAAGGGGCACTTTGTGTCGCTGCGTCAGCGGAATAAGTAATAACTCGGGCGATATTGGCGAATGCGACTTCTGTGATCGTCAACTTTCCGCCTTTGTAACACGATGTAGTATTTCAATGTAAGCAAACAATTTTTTTCTTTCGACATTTTTTTTGAAATATCAAAAAAAAAATCTTTTGTAAATTCAATGTAGGAACATACGGTATAGATTGTAAGGTACGCGCAACGTAACCTGGCGATCGTGTGCAACAGGTTACAGTACATCCTTTGAACATATGAAATTAAGCTCTAAGAGCACATATCATTGGACTCGAGCTTTAAAATTTAATACAGAAAGACTTTCAATTGAAAAGGTCGGACGGATTCGAAAGCTTTTATGATCAATGAAAAAAATTGGTAGAAATGAAACTCTCTCACCACGATGTGTCATTCACTGGTATATTTTCGCGCCCTCTCTCATTTACATATAGTCCAGCAGTCAGGTACCTGGAAAGTATTCCGAAGTTAATGATATTTTGGTATGTTGTTTGTGGGTACTCTGTGGAGTAGAATCTGAGTTTTCGACCTCGAGGACCCTGTGCTAACGTGGGGGAAGTCGAAAAATCACGAAATTTTACCACCTTTTTTGCTTTTTTCGAAATCTCTCAGAAACTGTCGACTTAAGCAATTCTTTCATTATGTAATGTTTTAAAGAGGATTACATTTCCTACAGTTTTCATTCCCATAACTTTTCTGTGATCTAATGGTAAGCGCGCTGCAGCTTCTTGAAAATCACCCGCTCCGCTTTTTGTAACCTTGGTAACCAATGGTTAAAATGTTATGTTCTTTTCAATAGTTTTATTTATTTTGTTCTTCATCGAACTTTAAATTGAAAATACACATATTACACATTGGTTACCAAGGTTACAAAAAGCGGAGCGGGTGATTTTCAAGAAGCTGCAGCGAGCTTACCACTAATACCACAGAAAAGTTGTGGGAATGAAAATTGTAGGAAATATAATCCTCTTTAAAACATTACATAATGAAAAAATTGCTTAAGTCGACCGTTTGTGAGAGATTTCGAAAAAAGCAAAAAAGATGGTAAAATTTCGAGATTTTTCGGCTCCCCCGCTCCCCCCGTTAGCACAGGGTCCTCGAGATCGAAAACTCAGATTCTACTCCACAGAGTACCCACAAGCAACATACCAAAATATCATTAACTTCGGAATACTTTCCAGGTAAAAAGTACCTGATTGCTGGACTAAGTTAGTAAATAGTAAATATAGAGATCGGTGATTTATTAGAACAGATGAGACGCCTTTTCATTTATTTAGCGAATTAATTGATTACTTTATACCAGTACCGCGGTTGTATTCCTTTTTCTTCAAAAAAACAATTACACGTCGCGTTGCGGTGCCAAACCCTGCTGGCAAAATAGTGTATTTGCCAATTCGGTATTTCAAATTTCTGATGCCCCACCATAATTTTGCTAGCTCCGGCCCTGACAACAGGTAAAATTTATATCTTAAAACAATTCTCCAATTTTTTTACAACATTCGAAAACATTCACAACATTCACTTTCAAATATTTCTGTAAGACAAGTCAGCGGTACTGGGTACTGAATAGTCAACTGCCCCATGTAAAATGAAATTGCTAAATACAGGGTGGACCAGGTTATAGTAGCAATAATTCACCATTCGATGGTCTATCGAAAAATAAGTCGACATGCATAATTTTATTTTTTTCCAAAACGCTTCCTAAGGGAGATACACCCCTTCAAAGTTCAGTTTTAAAATTCTTTTTTTTGTCCTAACTCTCAGGTCATTAATGCGTTTTTGATTAAATTTGGTGCAAGTATTTATGCAATAGATACTCATTACTTGATGTAAGTAACTTTTGTTAAAATTGTCAAGTGGCGCAGATACAGGGGGGTTGTTTCACTTTTCCCACCCTATTTTCTGCGCCACTGGATATTTTTAAAGAATAACATTTTTTTCGAATTCCTTGTTCAATTTAGAAAAAAAGAGTCACTCTTGCAAAATTTCGATTTGAGGCTTCGTTTACGAGATAATTAGAGTTGAAAGTTTAGAACACTTCTAAAATAGCCACCTATGAAAATAATAGGTCTGGAATCTTGTACAACAATTGTAAACTTTTTACTGTTTGACGAATTTAAATAAATAATTCATTAATTAAATTAAAAACAACAAATAAATAACTTATGAAAATAACCAATAAAGTAGGCGATACTTGGTTTTGAAATAATTTATGACACTTGTCAGTATTGATTTTTAAAACTGGACTTTGAAGGGCTGTATCTCCCTTAGGAAGCGTTTTGGAAAAAAAATAAAATTATGCATGTCTACTTATTTTTCGATAGACCATCGAATGGTGAATTATTGCTACTATAACTTGGTCCACCCTGTATAAATTCAACCACACTGAATTTTGTTGATTCACCAAACATGTTGAGGACTACAAGTTCCAGAGAGTCAGCGTTCTACTGTTTTGGCAAAAACAGAGGAATGTCAGTGTGTGCGCCAAAGCCTACTTACATTCCTGGAATAATAATATACTAACATAAGATATGCCAGGAATATGCCTCTGCTCTTATTAATCACGGTCGTAGTTCGTTTACCTTGTATATACAGGGTGTCCTTGACAACATTTACATGACACAAAGGGGGGTAATTTTGAAAGACTAAAATGAACAAAATAAAATATTAGTAAAAAAAACTTTTTAGAAACAAACTTTTAGTGATGAGCAAAGCAAGACCAAGACCAAGACTTGAACAGTCTTGGTCTTCCTCAAATATGTCTGGTCTTGGTCATGCTGATTCAGTCTTTGTCTTGGTCTTGCTCAAATATGTCTGGTCTTGGTCTTGGTCTTGCTTATTTAGTCTTGGTCTTGTCTTGCGTATCAAGTCTTGGTCTTGCTCATTTTATCTGTCTTTTTTTTAGTTTTTTACTTCTGAAGATCATCATAGTTATAAATTGAAAATAATTCACAATCTATTATTAGCTAACAAAATACTTTATTTTAATAAAATGTTAAAATATATCAAAATTACATAATTTTTAACACGCTTGTTCATTCGGTCTTGGTCTTGGTCTTGCTAGTCTAATGATAGTCTTGGTCTTGGTCTTGCTTTGCTTTTTCGCAAGACCAAGACTGCAAGAGGTCTTGGTCTTGCTTTTTCGCAAGACCAAGACCAAGACTGCAAGATCAAGACTAATTTTGCTCATCACTACAAACTTTTATTGAAATGTACTAAAAAGGAAAAAATAATATTTAATAATTTTGGTTCGTAATTATTATAAAAGCGGGGGCTGCGACTAATAAACTATCGTAGAGATTACAACCTCCGCTTTTTTAATAATAATAATTATGAACCAAAATTATTCAAATTCAAATTTATTTATTCCTCAGTAAAAAAAATACAGAATATACATCTGTTATACAAAAAGAGGATTTCCTGCCCAACTTGGAAAACCAGTGCTAGGGCAGGAGTCCAGAACTATATTCTCATGAGTTTGTCAGATGTGTGTGTGTGTGTGTGTGTGTATTTGAGTATGTACGTATATGTGAGAGAGGGAGGTAGTTATATTTTTTCCTTTTTAGTACATTTCGGCTTTCGTCCGGGTGCAGTAAATCGTACTTATGAATTTTCACCCACTTCCGGTGATCCGATTGATTTGAAATTTTGCATATATGTGTAGCTCCGGTGACATCAAGGGGTGTGTAGACGAGCTGCCCTTGTTTACTAGTGTTTATTTTTAACTCTAGACTTTAGTCTATGAGTCAGAATTTGTTTTGCGTACACCACTGACGGCTTCTCCCACCAATTTTTATGCGCAGTTTTTCGTTACGATTTGGTTTTCTTTAATTGTATGCACTCTATAGTGTGTACATAATCGTAATAAAATCTGTTAAATTGAAGTGTAAACATTTGTTTGCCATATCTACTATAAAATAGCTGCTTTACATACATTTACGTATGCATATAAAGTGACTTTTGATAGGCATGTGTGCGGGAACGTATCTTTCTCACACTAGTGTGGGAAAGCGATGCATGTTTGTTCGCTTGATCCGCCCGCTATTGCATCCTGTCACCTGTGCGTGTCTCGGCCTACTATAGGAGTGAAGTTGGCGACACAAATGAACGGTGGGCTTGAGAATAGCCGAGAGTGTAGCAATGTTGTTGTTTACATGGCGTTGCTATGGTTCCTCTATTACAAGTCACCAGTTCCCGGGTTCTAGCCCAAGTGCTGGTAAAAGTGTCAATTGGATTTTCAATTTATTATTAAAAAATTCACAGATTTCGCAATCCTTGCAACCATCGAGGACATTGGAAATGATAACAGCATATATGAAACATAATTAACTTTTTATTATACACACAATATTTATCAATGCACTGTTTAGTTTTGTCAGGAATAAAACCCTATTATTCTTCTGTTATATACGCGTTCACTTTTGCTGTATTACTTAACTTTTAAATGGATTTTTCTACAGTATTTATTAACATTTGCTCAAAAATAACACCGCAGATCGTCGCAAATACCTCTCAATTAACTAGACATAATATAAAACACATTTCGAAAAAATTGCACTTGTTCAATTTTGCATGATTGCTCCTCACTTGATCGCGACACCGTTGTCTTTTGGCCTTGAACGAAAACTCGTAACTCTGCCCCCATATACGAACATAAACATTTCCAATGTTAAAAAAAATAATGAATTAAAAATTTGAATTGGTGCTAGGCCCAAATAACCTTAGCTGTTGGTGGTCTTTAAAACACAACAACACAAATGAACTGTCAAATTTTTTTGAAAATATACTGAAAATGAAGTGAATAGCAGCTATTTTATAGTGCAGGGATTCCTAATCTTTTCTGTACTGCGACTCCCTTTACAGGCTGTAATTACTTTATTATTCAAAGAAAACTGCAAAGAATGTAGAATCTTGATTATTTTTTATTAGATTCTAAATCTAATAATTAGAAAACATAAAAAAAATGTGAGCCGTCGCGGGACGCCTGGTAGCTTGAATCTTTTATTTATTGAACTTGACAAATTTATCAAAATAAAATCTAGCCTATATCACTTAGGGATAGTGTAGCTTTCTATTAATAAAAGATTTTTTTAAATCGGTTCAATAGTTCCAGATATAATAATATATGATTTATTACAACGTCGCGAGACATTGTCCCCCTGCGAAGATAATAAGTGAAAGAATTTTTAGAATCGGTTCAGTAGTTCGAGAGATAAGAATTTACAATTTAACACAATTTACCCTAATTTTCCCTCGTTTACCCAAATTTACCCTAGTATACCCTAATTTCTTGAATTTACCCTAGTTCTCCCTAAATTCCCTAATTTACTCTTATTTAGCCCCCTTTGCCTTAAGCTGCCCCAATTTACCCTAATTTACTCTAATTTGCCCTAATTTACTCTAATTTACCCTAAATACCCTAATTTACCCAAATTTTCGTTTTTTTAACAAAAACAAAAAAAATAATTTTTGGTGTCAAAGAAAGAATATAACAAAAATAAAAATTTTTATAAATAAATATCATGTAGAATTTAGAAAAAAAACGTCAAAAATTGTACGATGCCATGAGTTTCCGAACCCAAGTCCCCATGCATAAAAGGCTAAAGTGGTACCACTACTCTGCGGATGAACTTGTCTAGACAGCCCTTGTTACTGATATATGTATAACTTAATATACCCGGACAATTAATTTATAAATATTTATCCAGTACAATATAAGTGCCGCAGTGGTGGGGAGAACAGCAGCGAAGGAGAACATTTCGTTGCATTGTATTTCGTTGCATATTTCCCCTCACGCGGCTGTTCACAGCCCGACATAAGATGTTTCACATCAAAAACTACAAACAATACAATTAATAAACAGGATGAACTTGCTTTTCTGAGCATAACTTCTTAAGTTAAGTTCTGAAATTGCGACTCACCTAGGATAGCACCGCGACGCCTCAGTGCGTCGCGACGCACAGTTAGGGAACCTCTGTTATAGTGGATATGGCAAAAAATATACAGGATGTATCACAGGATTGAATACATAGAAAAGTAATGAGTGCAACAAGGAAAACATAAGCAAAATGAGTAGCGTGACAAAGATAGAATACACATGGCTAACTTAACTAAATTAATTATCATGGTTTTTTACGTGAATAGAGGACACAGCAATCTCTGATCTTAACTAATTTCTACATTTCCCTATGTTCGGTTTCCTGTGATACACCCTGTATATCTCCTGCGTAATGATAATGTAATGATATTATGACTCGTGTGACAGTCACTACTCGTCAGTAATATGCCTCATTGCACAACTAGATATACTTACAATCTGTACACTAACCAGACTGTACAGTGCTGGCAACTTCCAGCGAATAAATTATCAGACATGACAACTTGTGTCGTGTAAATATATTCTGAATGGCTGCAGAAATAATTTTGGCAAGGCGCACTTTGATGATGGTTCAAAAATGAATGAAACGCACCCACCTTAAAACTTTGCTCTGACAAAACTAAAACGTTATTTATCTGGATACATTATTGCAATGGTGATGTGGATTTTTTTTTATTATTAATATTTTACTTTGTAATGTATAAATTAATATAAATTAATAAGATTTATACGGCTGAATTGCAATTGAAAATTTTTCGATGGAAAGCAGCCAAATATATAATTGATTCGAAACATATTGGAAAAAATCATTTTACCAACCATAGTCACAGTCAGGATTCTAACTTGAACCTTTTCACTGTATGTTTTATTATTCCTGACCTTTTGTATCCAAATGTTGACCATGCTATGGTTCCTCTATTACAAGTCCCCAGTTCCCGGGTTCTAGCCCGAGAGCTGGTAAAAGTGTCAATTGGATTTTCAATTTATTATTAAAAAAAAATAATGAATTGAAAATATGAATTGGTGCTAGGCCCAAATAACCTTAGCTGTTGGTGGTTTTTAAAACACACACACAATAAACATAAATCTATCTATCTATAGATTCGGTCTTTACGTGATGCGAATTAATGTTAAACATTTCAAAATTAAATAAAACAATGTTTTAAATTATTTACAGTTAAGAAATTTATTTTATAACATTTTATTGGCCGGACTACGTTCCGATCAATCACAATCGTCACAACTACCGTTCGAATGTGTCTAAAGACTATAGGTTGTGTGCACGAAGCCTACTAGCGCCGCTAGCGGGCAATAGTGCACGATTGAACTAATTTTATTGTTTATTTAGACCGCGAAATTTTTTAATAAACGATTACCATTAAATTTCCCCGCGTGCATATAGTATAAATAGCATAGCATAAAAGGTACATGAAAATTATTTATTTTAAGTTTTTTTTTCCTTCAATTTTGACGTATAATAAAAAATAACTGATTAATTTATATCAAACATGGAGGTGTACCTACATCTATGTCTATGGTTTATATTGACAGACGACAGTATAACCTCAAACCATGGCACCTGTAATCTTGCGAACCGGGTTTAAAAGTATCAAATTTATATTAATAATTTCCAAATAAGTTAGAAGTAAAATCATGGTTTTACTTACTTGACTTTTTAAACAACAATGCTCACTGACAATTACGGAAAATTAGAGTTCCGAGTTTACAATGGAACTCACAACGAGCGCTCGCATCGATATTATTATAACTCCGCCCCCTTGCACACAGCCTATACCATAATAGTAGTTTATGCAACAAGTGTCTAAAGTGACGGATTATATGACAGTCGCGATGTTGCGATACGAGCCTAAGAGCTATCCCAATGTATATTGATTTGTCCCGCACACAGTTCGCTGGTGCGCAAAAGTAGATACATTTTGCCAAGTGCAGTTGTTTTTTTGAAGACATAAATATTAAAACAGTTGACTGTTTATGTTGGTTTGGAGGAGTTGGCGTTGAAAATTAAAACAGCCATCTGTCAAAGTCTGGTCCTGCATTCTTGTCACCTCCGCGGATTTATCCTGTTGCGTCTGGCATCCGTGTCGCAGTATTGCAAACGAAACTGCAAAACCAGTTGCATTTGGGTGGAGTTTTTAGGGTTTTGTAGCCAAATGGAAATTTAGAACATAGATAGTGTTTAAGGTAGTTGTCGTGCTACAATAACATCCAAAAGTTTCGTTCATAATACGTTGTAAAACAATAAATAAGTATAGTGTTAAATGTAAAAAAATTTTGTTAGAGATTGTACCTAAACTGTTGTTCACACAGTAACACATATTTCACTTAGTTTGTTAGCTTGGATTATATAAAAATGTCAATCTTTTCTCATAAATTGTTGAACTTTGCGTTATTATATCTCAACAATAAAAAGGTCAATAATTTTTGGATTTTCTTTTTTAAACTCAGAACAAAAACATCAATGAACAGTTAGTTTTTTGAAAATTTCCGACTGTTTCTTTTTTTTTAATTAAAAAACTTGTCAAAAACACATCCTTTCCTATGCTCTCTGTGTTAATTATCCGAACTTTAATTAAGTTTATCTCGAGTTAGAGATGGTCAATCAACTTCAAATTTTAATGGTATTTGTATTATAGTATCCTTAATGAGTATACGAAAATTTAGAATTTTCTGACACTATGCCCATAGCACGACAACTACCTTAAGGCTTTAACACTATGTTCTAAATTTCAAACGTCTAGCTCGATTTAAAGTACCTTAGCTTTATGATGATCAGGATCTATCAGTCTGTCAGTATATCTTTGACATACAGACAAACAGACAGACGACGAAATTATAAGGGTTCTCTTACCGACATTTTATTCTGCAAATTGAAATATATGCTTAAAACAGTCGTCGTAACAACATATTGTTACAAAACTGTTTTCTGAGTTGGCGGAATAAATATTTATTAACAATAATTAAAAATACTATAACAATAAATGCACAACGAAAAGTCAGTTCTAACAATCAACACAAGTAAACAATAACTAAACGGTAATTAACACTTAATTATATACAATTGACTATACTAATATTTATTTTATCAAGTGTATTTATATCGCGGAACTATTTATATCACTGAACCACTTGATTGCACGACTCACCATTGACTGATCGCTTCACTCACGCGTTTATATATGCTGCGTGGCTGAAGCCCAGTGCTTCTCGCGTTCTCTAGAAACTTCGCGTAGTTACTCGTTGTTCAGCAAGCAGACACCGCTTCTCAGAATTCTTGCCTGAAGTTTATATACAGGGTGATCCGTAACAATATTAAAATTTGAACCTTGAACTAATAATATAAATTTCGTTTGGTACATGACACGTTTAAGGTGATCTGCCACCCCTTTAATACTGACCAATCGATCTGCAAATATTGTAATGGCATTATTAGGTCACCGACAAGCTATATGCAAACAATGTCAGCCTTGAAGCATTAATAATGGTGACCATTTTGAACATTGGAAATGTTTATGTTCGTATATGGGGGCAGAGTTACGAGTTTTCGTTCAAGGCCAAAAGACAACGGTGTCGCGATCAAGTGAGGAGCAATCATGCAAAATTGAACAAGTGCAATTTTTTCGAGATGTGTTTTATATCATGTCTAGTTAATTGAGAGGTATTTGCGACGATCTGCGGTGTTATTTTTGAGCAAATGTTAATAAATACTGTAGAAAAATCCATTTAAAAGTTAAGTAATCAAGCAAAAGTGAAAGCGTATATAACAGAAGAATAATAGGGTTATTCCTGATAAAACTAAACAGTGCATTGATAAATATTGTGTGTATAATAAACAGTTAATTATGTTTCATATATTCTGTTATCATTTTCAATGTCCTCGATGGTTGCAAGGATTGCGAAATCTGTGAATTTTTTGTTACATGTTGGGGGCGGTTTGCATCCCTCCCATACCGCTATCTAGCAAAATCCCTTACTCAGGGCACTTTAATATGTCTTCCTCAACATCTTAACAAAAATAAGGCCTTGAATAAATAACACCAAAAAATTGTCATTAGCTCTCTCGGTCTATATGTTCGGGTCTACCGCTGACACACTAATAGAGAGTACATAATTATAATATAGTGGAGCGTTGATCTCACTTCAGAACACGTCTGATGGTGTCTGAGTCATATACATAATTAACACACGTGTGCTGTATATATTAAGAGCCAGTTCGATCTAATTTAGATATCAACCGAGAGAGACAGACGATCACACATTTCAATGATGACGTTATTAAAGACAAACGGCTATCGTCAGATGTTTATATGACTGTGTCAGCGGCGACTCGTCATAGCTAGTTAGTGCACCAATCGGAGGAACGAATCACGTATATACAGACTGTTTCATTCATTGATGTCACTAGAATTCTAAGCTGGGGTGGGTCCGGTCCCAATTTGTCGAGAATACATTGAAAAGACATTATTCTTTATATACAGAAAATTGTTAGTACGATTAAAGTATCGCCACCGTGAAAGTGGAAGTTTCGGGTGACAGGTGACAGGTTTGAAAAATGAATTTTTCCATTGTCGCATTATATTGTTACGTCATTATGGGTGGTTTAAACACGAATGCAAACTTTGTATTTTGTATTTGTATATATTATTCTTTTTATTAATCCTTATTTATTATAGGGTAGACGCTAAATTTGGGGTGGGCCTAACTTTTCAGGACTCTTTGTGCCGTCCTCAGAGTGCCTGATATTATATTTTATTTATTATAAGCTTTTATTTAACTTGCAATGCATGTTAGTTTGTGTGTTTGTTTAGGTCAAAACTTGCAAGTCAATTTTGAACGACTTCCACGTATCTGATCGAATTGAAATTTTGTACACATATGTATTCCCGATGACAATACATGAATAAATCGTTTTTAGAAATAAATTCAACCCCTAAGGGGTTCAAACGGGGATGTAGGTTTTTTTTTGACTAATCAACGCCCAGGCCAAATTGCTGAAGCTAGAAACTTGAAATTTGGACAGTTGGTTCCTTTTCTGACGTAAGCATCCACTATGAAAGGATTTCTCGAAATTCAATCCCTACGGGTGTCAAAAGGGGTAAAATTTTGAAAGACTAAAATGAAAAAAAAATAAAATATTAGTAAAAAAAAACTTTTTAGAGACAAGCTTTTATTGAATTGTACTAAAAAGAAAAAAATAATATTTAATAATTTTGGTTCATAATTATTATAAAAGCGACTAATAAACTATCATAGAGATTACAACCCCCGCTTTTTAATTATGAACCAAAATTATTAAATATTTTTTTCTTTTTAGTACATTTCAATAAAAGCTTGTCTCTAAAAAGTTTTTTTTACTAATATTTTATTGTAAATTATAGACGCGTCGACAACTTAGGTCATTAGTGTCTTGATTACATTAAATAACAACTCACTTAAAACTAAATTACATCACAAAACATCCATGAGTGGAGGCGGAATTCGAACCCACGACAGTCTGATCCAGAGGCCGCGACGCTAACCACTAGACCACACTGTCCTCACCTGATAGATAAATACTCTAACAAAAATCAGAAGTGAGGTAGATGAACAAAAATAAGAAGTGAGATAGATAAATAGTCTAACAAAAATCAGAAGTGAGATAGATAAATACTCTAACAAAAATCAGAATTGAAGAAGTGGGTTAAAAATAATCTGTCAGTTTATCAGAAGTGGGTTTGATAACACTAACAAAAATCAGAAGTGAGATGGATAATTTATACTCTAACTGCAAACGCGATGACTGCCTGTATAGTAAAGGCTATAGGAAAACACCAAGTAGAATTAAAGACAAGAGCCGACGAATAAGCGGTGCACATAATATTTCAGAATGCGACAAACACGTGAACCTGTCAACAGTTTTACTTTTTCCCGCCCCTGCGCTGTCGTCGCGGTGCGTTAATAACCGTAGTGACAGATCGACGACACATCTGTCACCTTCTTCTGTTTTAATAGCTCTTTTTTGTTACCCGGTGCTTAAAACCGGTTCCGTAACTGTTTTAAGATCGGCACTAGAAATTTTTTTACTTGTATAGTCGACGCTCTATAAGAACGTCTATGTGAGACAGAAAACACTGTTTTCTTTTAATGTTGGAAACTTTTATGGCAGTTTTTTTAGTGTTCCGAACTGAAATCGGCAAAACGGAACGAGGAGGCTGTAAAAAATAAAAATCTTTAATCTATACTAATATTATAAAGCTGAAGAGTTTGTTTATTTGTTTGGTTGGTTGAACGCGCTAATCTCAGGAACTACTGGTTCGAACTGAAAAATTATTTTTGTGTTGGATAGTCCATTTATCGAGGAAGGCTATAGGCTATATAATATCACGCTACGACCAATAGGAGTGGAGCATCAATGAAAAATGTTGCAAAAACGGGAAAAATTATTCCTTTTGAGAGCTTCCATTGCGTGCGCTGTGTAAACAGCTTAAAGTTACGCAAAAATCATGTATGACGGAATTGTTTCCGGAAGGTTTATATATATAGCGAACGAGCGAAGCGAGAGAGTAATGCAATTCCTAAACCACGCAACGGATTTTGATGCGGTTTTCACCATCAGTTATAGATAATTTTTCACGGAAGGTTTATATACAGGGTGAGTTCGACCACCCGTATCAGTCGTTTTTTTCGAAAACGGTTAGTCGTAGAGAGTTCTGTCAAAAATTTGTATTATAAAAGCCCTAATAAAGAATCGAATGATGATAATTTTTTTCCGGGAAGGTCGGCTTCCTTATTAGTTTGCTCCAGAATGTCCAGAACTCCGGAATTATAAATGTAACGATAGGTAGAAAGTGGTATTGTTGAAAAGATCTTTAAAAAATAAGCAAGTTTTGTAGGAAATTTTTTTTTATTACTGCCACCCCTGTAAATTTCTACAAGTATAAATATAAATTATTATATGTTCAAAACTTCGGAATTTTAGAAAGCACGATAGGTTGAAAGTGGTGCTGTTGAAAAGCTCTTTAAAAATAGGCAAGTTTTGTAGGAAAAATTATTTAATTACTGCCACCCCTGTTAAGTAACAATCATTTGAAATTATTAAATCAAAATTTCATAATAACGATCGAAGTCGGCATTAGAAATCTAGCAACCTTAGACATTGTCACAAGTATTCAGACTGTCTTCCATTTACTCTTTAATACATACTACTGAGCTCTTCTGGTTATACTGTGAGTATACTTCTTCAGTGTTTAATGATCGATAGATAGGTAACTAGATTTTAAATGCGGACTTTTAAAAAGTTCGTTATTATGACATTTTAATTTAGTAATTTCAAACAAATATTACTTAAGAGGGGTGGCAGTAATAAAAAAAAATCCGTACAAAACTTGCTAATTTTTTAAAGATCTTTTCAACAATACCACTTTCAACCTATCGTTACATTTATAATTCCGGAGTTCTGGACATTCTGGAGCAAACTAATAGGGAAGCCGACCTTCCCGGAAAAAAAATTACCACCATTCGATTCTTTATTAGGGCTTTTATAATACAAATTTTTGACACCCCGATTCTCCACTGGGTTTTCAATACAAATTTTGCCGTTTACGACAAACTGTTTTCGGACCAAAACCACTGATACGGGTGGTCGAACTCACCCTGTATATAGCGAACGAGCGAAGCGAGTGAGTAATGTAATTCCTAAACCACGCAACGGATTTTGATGCGGTTTTCGACCATCAGTTATAGATAATTTTTCACGGAAGGTTTGACTATATATAGCGAACGAGCGAAGCGAGTGAGTAATGTAATTATAATATTCAAGCGAAGCGAGTGAGTAGTGTATCTATAATATTCAAGCGAACGAGCGAAGCGAGTGTGTAGTGTATTGCACCCAGACTTTCTTAGCACCCGGGCGAAGCCGGACGGGTACCGTTAGTATATGTATTATGTAACTTTAATGAAAATTAAACATTGCACATGTGTGTATTACAGATCAGAGGAACAATATGTATTGTAATATCGTTCTAACCGGACGATTATTATAAAATTAGGTCGCTTAAAGCAGTTGGTCGCTTAAACCGGAGTCGTACTATACGGATACGCTTTCATAGGACGTCTATATGAAACCTAACTTGAGTTTGCATTCACGTCGCTAAAAACGGTTAGCCGTTATAAACGAAGTCGTAATAGACGGACTCTACTGTATTATATTGTTACGCAAATTGTTTATGCCGTGTTATTATGGCCGTAAACATACACTTTTATTAGCTACGTAGTTATACACGTGTGGAACGCGCGTCGCCGTTCGCCGGAATGCCCCAATCCAATCCCCTCCATTTCCGCCTGGAAACCATTCACCGTGTTGGCACAATTAGTTCTCGCCAGTGCCGCTAGGCTAATACATACGCCTTGTTGTTATTGTCTATGGTTATGGTAATTGTCTGGTTATACGCCAGTGAACCTAAGTCGGTAGTACAATAGTCATCAGCCGAACTGAAGCGCCACTGCTCTTGATGCGTGTAACAATATATATTAATGTTTACGAAGTTGTAGAGTTGTTATCTTGATCTTTGTATATCTTTGTATAATTAGTTGTTTTGTACAGTACTTTCATAAGTTATATTAAGGAGAGGTGAATTATTAAGGTGTCTAATTAATCATTTAAAAGATATCCTGACTTGTTATGTTTATTTATTTCTAGTAACTAACAAATTTAATTCTGTGCTCTTGTTTGCAATATTATGTAAACATTTTAACATTGGAAATGTTTATGTTCGTATATGGGGGTAGAGTTACGAGTTTTCGTTCAAGGCCAAAAGACAACGGTGTCGCGATCAAGTGAGGAGCAATCATGCAAAATTGAACAAGTGCAATTTTTTCGAGATGTGTTTTATATCATGTCTAGTTAATTGAGAGGTATTTGCGACGATCTGCGGTGTTATTTTTGAGCAAATGTTAATAAATACTGTAGAAAAATCCATTTAAAAGTTTAGTAATCAAGCAAAAGTGAACGCGTATATAACAGAAGAATAATAGGGTTATTCCTGACAAAACTAAACAGTGCATTGATAAATATTGTGTGTATAATAAACAGTTAATTATGTTTCATATATGCTGTTATCATTTCCAATGTCCTCGATGGTTGCAAGGATTGCGAAATCTGTGAATTTTTTTTCAATATATCTGTCTTTCAGACTGAAACACGAGCCACTCTAAAAAATCCGGGCCCGGGGGGAAACCCCCCGCTCCTGTCGTCAGACCTGTAACAAAGAGCGCAGTTGTATTCCAGTGATAAAGTTTTGAATATTTTACAACTATTCCAAACATACTAAAATCACAAAGTAACGTTTCTCATATAAAAGCAGATTCTCTACACTCAACTACCATTTATAGAGTCCCCTGTCATGTCACGAGGTGACGTATCTCATTTCGGCATACCTTCAGAGATTAGAGCAACGGGGTGATATTTGAGTCGTTCGTTTTGATGCAGCAATTATTTCTGGTATTTCTCATTGTTAAACATTAAACGTTCGTAACTACTTCAAAATTATTTAAAACTGACTAGCGGCTTCACTCGTGTGAATGTCCTACTCCACTTACTACACTAAAATTAATAAATATTAGTAAAGACAAGCTTTTATTTAAATGCACTAAAAAGGAAAAAAGAATTTTTATAATTTATGTTCATAATTATAAAAGCGTGGGTCGTGAACTCTATGATAGTTTATTAGTCATGACCTACGCTTTTATAATAATATGAACCTAAATTAATTATTTTTTCCTTTTTAGTGCATTTAAATTAAAGCTTGTCTCTAAAAAGTATTTTTTACTAATATATATTTTATTCATTTTAGTCTTTTAAAATTTTATCCCCCTTTGACACCCGTAGGGGTTGAATTTCGAAAGATCCTTTCTTAGTGGATGCTTACGTCAGAAAATGAACCAACTGTCAAAATTTCAAGTTTCTAGCTTCAGCGATTTGGCCTGGGCGTTGATTAGTCAAAAAAACCCTACAGCCCTGTTTGAACCCCTTAGGGGTTGAATTTATTTCTAAAAACGATTTATTCATGTATTGTCATCGGGAATACATATGTGTACAAAATTTCAAATCGATCGGATACGTGGAAGTCGTTCAAAATTGACTTGCAAGATTTGACCTAAATAAACAAATAGACACACAAACAAACTAACATACAGTGCTAGTTAAATAAAAGCTTGTAAAAATTGACAACTCCCGTGTTAACTTGTAATCTTTCACCAGTTCCATATCTCCATCACTATATAGAAACAGCTACTTATAACGTGACGTTTTATCTATATTTGTTTGAAATCACTGCGACTGAAGAAGTTTTACTTCAATGTGGTGGCACTAGAGGGTGGGTCGGTCCGTCAAACTGTCTTGGCCCACCCTGGCATAGTCCACAATCTCTAGGTTATCTTTTAAATTCGTTTTTAACCCTCGAAATTTCAACAATTTTCCTTGTAAATTTAGTAACCTGGATTAAAATTTTATCGAGCGCTGTAATTAATTTTGGGAATACCTTAATGTTATTGGTCCACCTTCAGGGCTTGAGAATAGCCGAGCTTGTAGCAATGCTGTTGTTTACATGGCGTTGCTATGGTTCCTCTATTACAAGTCCCCAGTTCCCGAGTTCTAGCCCGAGAGCTGGTAAAAGTGTCAATTAGATTTTCAATTTATTATTAAAAAAAAAAAAAATAATGAATTGAAAATATGAATTGGTGCTAGGCCCAAATAACCTTAGCTGTTGGTGGTCTTTAAAATACAATTTACAATTTACAATCCACCTTCAGGTCACCATGCCCAACACTGGCCCACTCTAGCAAAAACCCCTAGCGCCGCTAGCGTTTACTTCAGAAGTACCTACTTATACAGGGTGGTGAACGTAACTGCTGCACATAGGAATTTAACCCGTAAAATCAAACTTTCGCGATTTCCTGCTTCCCTAATTATTTTAGGAAAAATATCTTCAAATAATAAGTTT
The DNA here is from genome assembly GCA_039654895.1 of Mongoloraphidia duomilia. Lineage (NCBI taxonomy): Eukaryota > Metazoa > Arthropoda > Insecta > Raphidioptera > Raphidiidae > Mongoloraphidia > Mongoloraphidia duomilia. The sequence goes on along the minus strand of CM077527.1, from coordinate 3,560,855 downwards.
TAAAACATAAAATTCTGCATTTAAATCATTAAACAAAATTAATTTTGCATGCTTTGTAACGGCAGAAATTTGATATGAAAATGTCAAAATTACCTCAAAAACAGATAGCGATAGCCATGGAACTTGAACAAAATGATTAGAAATTATTCTGACAGCTAAAACGTCATCATTTTGTTCAAGTTCCATGGCTATCGCTATCTGTTTTTGAGGTAATTTTGACATTTTCATATCAAATTTCTGCCGTTACAAAACATGCAAAATTAATTTTGTTTAATGATCTAGATGCAGAATTTTATGTTCTAAAACTATTATTTGAAGATATTTTTCCTAAAATAATTAGGGAAGCAGGAAATCGCGAAAGTTTGATTTTACGGGTTAAATCCTTATGTGCCAGCAGTTACGTTCACCACCCTGTATATTAATTCTGAACATCGAAGTTACATTTTAATTTGTCTAGTTTTGTTTTGACATTTGAGTCCTCCAAACACCCTTGAAGTATCAAAATAGATCACCCTCTTATGTTTATTTTTTCATGTGATTTGTTTTGTTAGTTTAAAAATGCCGGATCTTTGCAGGTAACGATTCACCGTTTTGTTTATAAACACTGCGGTTTGGTAATGTACGGGAGAACCCTCCATTTCCGCCCCACTAATGCGCTTTTGAGTTATTCATTCATTGCACTTTATAGTATAAAGTTCAGCGTTTCCTAAACTCTTTCCCCTACGGACCCCCTTAATATTAGCAAATTTGTCGCAAACCCTCATTAAGGTCGATTTATATTATCCGGTCAGACACGGGGCGGGAACGTAGCGTTTCTGACAAGACAAACATTTTTACATGCATTTCAAATACGAATATTTATACTTAGCGTATCCGTAATAGCAGTTGTAGAAGAAACGTCAGGTAGAAATACCATCGGACCACGCCTACAAGCCCGGAAACCATGAAGACTTGTATATAGCTTTGCCCAATTACAATCTTGCGTTGCAGATCGCGTACTATATGTGATTTTGCATAAGTAAGTTTCACTTCTGTAAACTGCACGGTCCATTTTTTTCCAACCAATCCCAGAGATGAGTCCGCGAACCCTCTAGGGGCCTAGGATATACTTACGGAACGTCTGCGAATCCCAGTTTATCAAACGCTGGTATAGACTATAGTGCAATCAAGTTAGTGAGCCTACAATAATTACACATCCGAGTTTAGTGTGCTACTTTAAGGTGTAATACTATGCGTTAGCAAACATAATAATGATAATGTACGGAAGCACTCTCCATTTCCGATCAGCTAATCCGATATAGAGATATTTTATTCATTACTGATAGTTTAGCGCAATCAAATTAGTGCGACAATGACAAAATTCGTTTGATTTATTGCGGTAGTGACAGTTACATAATCTCAATACATCCATATACAGGGCGGTGTAAACTGTTACTTGTCGAGCGTCTATAATTTACAATTCATTCATACAGGGCGGTGACCGCGCCTGCCGATCATAGATTTTTAAGAGTATTCTTTACCGGAAGTTACCCCCTGCACTCTTCATCTCAAATCCTTTCCCCTCGCCTAAAAACGGTTACCGTGCTCCCGACGCTATTTTTAAAGCTCAAGGGCTCGGACAAACGCCAAATGAACGACCAAGAATCACACTATAGATCTTTCCGGCGAAAAATTGAAAAAGATTTACGTGGAAAAACTTACCACTTTTTAAACTTTAAAACGTTTTTCAAAGAATTCGCCTCTAGGATATGTTATAGTAGTGTGATTTTTGGTCCTTCATTTGCCGTTTACCCGAACCCTTTAGGTTTAAAAATAGCGACGGGAGAGCGGTAACCGTTTTTAGGTGAGGCGAAGGATTTTGAGATTAAGAGTGCAGGGGGACGGGGGTAACTCCCCGTATAGGAAAAAAAGTTAAATTATTGTCTCTCTCACCTATACAGAGATATCGACGACGATTTACCGCCATCTTGCAGAGAACTTCGTCCCATTTACGACTATATATTAGGGATGTTCCGATTCACCAAAAAGTATCGATACTAGGTATCGATCTGGATCGTATTATAAAGTATGGATACAGTATAAAATCGTATTATAAAAGACTAGCAATACCCGTCCGGCTTCGCCCGGGTGCTAAGAAAGCCCGGGTGCAATACCCTACTCACTCGCTTCGCTCGTTCGCTTGAATATTATAAATACACTACTCACTCGCTTCGCTCGTTCGCTTGAATGTATTAATTACATTACTCACTCGCTTCGTTCGTTCGCTTGAATAATATAAATACACTATTCACTCGCTTCGCTCGTTCGCTTGAATGTTATAAATACATTACTCATTCGCTTCGCTCGTTTGTTTGAATATTATAATTACATTACTCACTCGCTTCGCTCGTTCGCTTGAATATATTAATTACATTACTCACTCGCTTCGTTCGTTCGCTTGAATATTATAAATACACTATTCACTCGCTTCGCTCGTTCGCTTGAATATTATAAATACATTACTCACTCGCTTCGCTCGTTTGTTTGAATATTATAATTACATTACTCGCTCGCTTCGCTCGTTCGTTTAAATATTATAAAATCACTACACACTCGCTTCGCTCGTTCGCTTCAATATTATAATTACGAACAAATTTGGTTACCATAAAAATAGTTATAATGAGTCAACCTTAAAAGATAGACATATGCTGTCGCGGACTTTTTTTTAGAACTTTTAAAGGGGGACAATTCCGTCATACATGATTTTTGCGTAACTTTAACCGTTTACGCAGCGGAAGCTCTCACAAGGAATAATTTTTCCCGTTTTTGCAAACATTTTTCATTGAATCTCCGCCCCATTGGTCGTAGCGTGATATTATATGTAGCCTATAGCCTTCCTCAATAAATGGGCTATCTAACAAAAAAATTTTTTTTCAAATCGGACTGGTAGTTCCTGAGATTAGCGCGTTCAACCAAACAAACAAACAAACTATTCAGCTTTATAATATTAGTATAGATTGATACTCAATATATCGATACATTATCTTATCGATCCAGTATCCCAGAACACGAGCCAAAAAAAAACAACAACCTGTAGTCCGGCTAATAACAACCATTCTAAGAACTAGTCTAGACAATGTATCGATACTCATTGTGTATCGCATTAAAAAAATTCACAGATTTCGCAATCCTTGCAACCATCGAGGACATTGGAAATGATAACAGCATATATGAAACATAATTAACAGTTTATTATACACACAATTTTTATCAATGCACTGTTTAGTTTTGTCAGGAATAACCCTATTATTCTTCTGTTATATACGCGTTCACTTTTGCTTGATTGCTTAACTTTTAAATAGATTTTTCTACAGTATTTATTAACATTTGCTCAAAAATAACACCGCAGATCGTCGCAAATACCTGTCAATTAACTAGACATGATATAAAACACATTTCGAAAAAATTGCACTTGTTCAATTTTGCATGATTGCTCCTCACTTGATCGCGACACCGTTGTCTTTTGGCCTTGAACGAAAACTCGTAACTCTGCCCCCATATACGAACATAAACATTTCCAATGTTAAAATCGATACAAAATATCGAGTATCGAAAGCTAAAGTATCGATACCTACACTAAAATATCGATCCGTATCGCGCATCCCTACTATATATAGGCTTTGATGGAGTTCTCTTCAAAAATAATCGTGATACAGGCCTGGGGAGTCATGTCTGGGACACCCCCTGTTTACTAAACCATCAAACAAACAACTTCTGTTGTTTTTGTTGTAAACAAGATACGAGACGTTGTTTCGCTCCTCTTATATTTCGCTGTTCGGCTGTTTTCAACCGCTGTTTTAAACCGATAAAAGTCATCACCGCGCCGGTACGACGAAACAAAACGACCACCGATAATCTTTTGTTTTGTGTTGTGCGATTCCGATAGTGTTTTGTTATGTAGTTTGTTTTTTGTGACGTATGTTTTTCATTTGAAGAGTGCAAAACATGCTTTCAATGGACGGTGCATGCTGACCCTTGATGAGGTAGAAGGTGGAACAATTATCTATTAACTATTTTGGTGTCGAGGGTACAAATGACCCTCAGCCATTTCGCTCCCCGAATTCACATACAAAATTAATGCGACAATAGAAATATATACAATGCGGTTATTACTTTACCCTTTTTAATTGTATTTTGACACATTTTTTTTGTCATACCCACTATAAACTAGTTGATTTACATGGATGTAGCATACAGGTTGCTGAATCGTTTTGCAGGTAATAGAGATTTAACCCGTAAAATTTTGCGATTTCCTGCTTCCCTAATTATCTTAGGAAAAACATCTTCGAATAAAAGTTTTAGAACATAAAATTTTGCATCTAAATCATTACACAAAATTAATTTTGCATGCTTTGTAACGGCAGAAATTTGATATGAAAATGTCAAAATTACCTCAAAAACAGATAGCGATAGCCATGGAACTTGAACAAAATGATTAGAAATTATTCTGACAGCTAAAACGTCATCATTTTGTTCAAGTTCCATGGCTATCGCTATCTGTTTTTGAGGTAATTTTGACATTTTCATATCAAATTTCTGCCGTTACAAAGCATGCAAAATTAATTTTGTTTAATGATTTAGATGCAAGTATGAGAATGTCTTCGTATAAATTTAGGTCAAAATATATATCTGTTAACGTATCTGCATCAATCTTTACATAAATCCTTACGTTAATTAATATTTTAACTTGCAAATCGTAGGTTGGACAAATACAATTAAAACAAATTAATTAATTCGTTACGTTTCGTTCATATATTTGAACTTTATCAAGCTCCAGAAAAGAAATACATATGACATTTAAATTTTAAAACTTACGAAACGTAATGAATTAATTAATTCGTTTTAATTGTATTATTGTCCAGCCTACCCACGAAGTTCAAGTTATTATATAAACAAATTTGGACACGAAACTGTTACACTTTAGAGTTTAAATTAATCTTTACATAACATTAACATTTACATCGGAATAGAACAATATTTATTGCATATTAAATAGATTTATACGGCTGTTTTGCAATTGAAAATTTTTATTGGAAGAGCAGCCAATTACATAATTGATTCCTGCAAATATCGGAAAAATCATTTTGACAACCAATTATATAGCTCTCGCTACTATGATGATTCACATCTACAACCTAGCTATAATTAATAACACTCGCATTAGTGGAAATCTTTATTGAGGGCATGATTTTTGCTATATTAAACTAGCCATCAGTAGATCACTAAACAAAAAATTCGACTGATGACCAGTCCTATACTTTCCACCTAGTAAATATTTGCTAAAAATAAACACTCTTTTTTTATTCTTTGAAAAAAAGCATGGCCCTCTTTTTACTTCCCACCTCTACTATGGTAGGGAAGTAATGGATTCAGTCCGAAAACAATATTTCGAGATTTTAACAGATTTTCACGTTTTGAGACCCTAGTAATCGTTTAAGATCATTTTCTGACTGATGTCTGTATGTGTGTGTGTATGTGTGTATGTGTGTGTGTGTGTATGTGGTCAATTTTTCGCCTTCGATATCTTAAGAACGGAACAACATACGGGCATGCCGATTGTTCTATTGTGTTTATCAGCCTTTAACTTAGATCTGATTAGATTTTGAGTCAAATCGGTTCAGTGGATCCTGAGATATTCAAAAAAACGTCCTCAATGTCACGTATTAACATAGGTAAAAAAAAATATAAATGAATTCTAGATGTTATAATATGAAAAAAATGTAAATATTTTTTTTCTCTAAAATGTATAGTTTTCGAGAAAAAAAATATTTTACTAAAAAAAATAAAAATTGTACGTAAATCAAGGTAACCATGATTTTTGCTATATTAAGCTAGCCATCAATAGATCACCAAACAAAAAAGAGGGCCATGCTTTTTTCAAAGAATAAAAATTAAATTGTGTTTTAAAGACCACCAACAGCTAAGGTTATTTGGGCCTAGTCAAAGAATAAAAAAAAGAGTGTTTATTTTTTGCAAATATTTACTAGGTGGGAAGTATAGGACTGGTCATCAGTCGAATTTTTTGTTTAGTGATCTACTGATGGCTATTATAGCTTAATATAGCAAAAATCACGGTTACCTTGATTTACGTACAATTTTTAGTTTTTTTAGTAAAATATTTTTTTTCTCGAAAACTGTACCTACATTTTTGAGAAAAAAAATATTTACATTTTTTTCATATTATAACATCTAGAATTCATTTATATTTTTCTTACCTAAGTTAATACGTGACATTGAGAACGTTTTTTTTTAATATCTCAGGATCCACTGAACCGATTTGACTCAAAATCTAATCAGACCTAAGTTAAAGGCTGATAAACACAATAGAACAATCGGCATGGCCGTATGTTGTTCCGTTTTTAAGATATCAAAGGTGAAAAATTGACCACATACACAAACACCCACATACATACAGACATCAGTCAGAAAATGATCTTAAACGATTGCTAGGGTCTCAAAACGTGAAAATCTGTTAAAATCTCGAAATATTTTTTTCGGACTAAATCCATTACTTCCCTACCATAGTAGAGGTGGGAAGTAAAAAGAGGGCCATGCTTTTTTTCAAAGACTAAAAAAAGAGTGTTTATTTTTTGCAAATATTTACTAGGTGGGAAGTATTATAGGACTGGTCATCAGTCGATTTTTTTTTATTGAAAACTAATCACTGAAATTAATATTGTCTTTATTTTTCCTTTGTACTCAAATTATTTATTGTTGATTTTGATAATCTAATGCAAATGCGTTTTTCCAAAGAGTGCTTATAATATAACATTAGAATTGACATATATATATATAGTTGTTATTGTTGCGTTCATTGTTATAAATTGTTAATTCTTGTAAATAAATAATTTATTCCGCCCACGTAGAAAACAGTTTTGTTACAATACATAGATTAATTGAAAATATCAATTGGTTCTGGGCCAAAATAACCGTGGATGTTAAAAAAAAAGTGTATAGCTGATGCATCCTTAACTTGAAATAATGTGCCGTTACAAATGGCCTTATTAACTATTAAAATATTATTATGCTACGTTGGAATGCAATATTTCCTGACTGCTTTAAGAGAAAAGGAAGGACGCTGGAATGATATATTTTATAATAAGATGCAGCTGTTGAAATGTAACATTTCTGGGCTGTCAGGTTAAGACAGATGTTAAGTTCAATTCGAAAGATGCACGCGTTTTGCCACCTCCTCAACGTCTGCAACGTAGAACTCCTAACTCCTTCTAAATGGTTTTCTTCCAACAACCGTGAAGTTATTAATCAATTAAAAATTTATAAAACCTCCGACCCAAAACTACTAGTTGAAAACAATTAGCATTTTTAAATTTAGATTTAAGGCTGATAGTCGTACTAGAAACCCAGCGTTTGAATGCGCATCACAAATCGAAATGAATGAAAATATAAAGATATCGTTAAAAGAGCCTTGCACTTTACCCATTTCAAAAGATGGCGCCACCATATGTAATGTAACACAATTTTTCTCACGGCATAGCAACTTTTATATTGAAAGTACAGTCAATTTGTGTGGTCAGTAAGGTTCTATAGATGATACTCTTGGTAATAAACCTTTGTGGGTGCATGTATTGAAATTAATAAAAGTAGGAATTGAGATTGAATTGGAAATATTTTTTTCAATGAAGAGGAATTTTGAGGCTTTTATATATCTACCTAAATTGGAAGACTACAAATGGATATGCTGACGTTCAAGATGAAATTGTTAATTAATAATAACAGCAGAATGTTGAATAATAAGTCCCTGCAGATGACAGATACTGTAACTGTGGGCTGTGGCTGTTATCAAAAACTAAAAAAGTGTAGCTATTGTCTATTCGTTTGGTTTACATCGATATAAATCTCGGTTTTGAATTTCGTGTTTAGTTCGCGTTTTTCAAACGTTTTGTAATTGATTTTGTTTCAAGCATCGATGCTGTAAAGTCAATGCGGCAAAGTGTAAGCGTGGGGTGACGTCAGGCGTGCATTTATAGTTCGTTCAGAGTCCTCTATATTCTAGTAGTTAAACTACTCAAAATATTTTAAACAAGCCGTGAGGTGGGTCGTTTATTAGGACTAAAGTGCGACCTTTGAGGTCCACACGACGAACTTCCCAGTTTGATAAATATTTAATAATAATAATTAAATTAGATATTACACAGAAAAGTAATCATTTTAATCATTAAAACATAATTATTATATATTTTTAACAATAATTAAAAAAAAAAAAACCGCTGAACCGATTTTTATAAAGTTTATGTCGGATCAAAATGACGTTAACACGCCTCGATTGACACCTTTACGAAGTCGATATCATTTTTCATTCTCGAGATTTCGTCTTAGAAAGAAATGGACACATACGTACACACACACACACAGACATCTTTCTAAAAATAGTGTAAAAATAGTGTAGACCTTGAAACATAAAAATTTGTTATACATTTTGATTCCGATTTTCGGACCCATTACAATAACTTCCAATGGGAAGTTAAAAATTAAACATATTACATTTATAACGACGACAGCGCCTCTAAAGTTTTTTGACGGCAACTTGAAGTGCAGGCCTCTTTCAACCCTTCATTTCTAATATGCGCTAAATGTAATTACGATTGTAACTCGAGTATCAAAAACATTGCACTGTAGTAGCCGCTCACCATAAATAAAAGATTAGAGGACACCCCTATCCGGACTGTATTCATGATTGATGCAATAATAACAGTAACGCGTTTAACGTTCCATTTTTCGAGAGGTGAAATTATATTTAACCGTTACAATTCTCATTTAGGAAGCTCGCAACTTTCATAACAGTAAAACGTTTTTGTCATTCCTGTGAAATTCACGGTTTCATCGATAGATGGTGCAGTCATCTCTTTCGAATCGGACTTTCTATTTCGAATGAGCCATTTTCCTGAGAGTAGTTCCTTCAATTATCCACGAGAAAACTCATGAATAAATTACATATCCGGTCCTGATTTACTCCAATTCGAAATAGAAACTCCAATGTGTCATTTTCCTGAGAGTAGTTCCTTCAATTATCCACGAGAGGCAGCACTTGTGGTAGGTACAAACATTATTTATTCCCCATTAGTGTCCTGTCATTTTAGTGGTATAACATAATTATTAAATCATTACTGTTGTTAAATTAATTAAATAATAATTTAAGTTATACCACTAAAATGATACGACACTAATAGGGAATAAATAATGTTTGTACCTATACCACAAGTGCTGCCTCTCGTGAATAATTGGGCTTGAGAATAGCCGAGCGTGTAGCAATGCTGTTGTTTGCATGACGTTGCTATGGTTCCTCTATTACAAGTCCCCAGTTCCCGGGTTCTAGCCCGAGAGCTGGTAAAAGTGTCAATTGGATTTTCAATTTATTATTAAAAAAAAAATAATGAATTGAAAATATGAATTGGTGCTAGGCCCAAATAACCTTAGCTGTTGGTGGTCTTTAAAACACACAATTCGTGGATAATTGAAGGAACTACTCTCAGGAAAATGACTCTTTGAAGTTTCTATTTCGAATTGGAGTAAATCAGGATCGGATATGTAATTTATTCATGAGTGAAATTGTTTATGTTCCGCTATCCGGGCCTAGTACCAATTTTAGAATCCAAGTGTTACTTCCAGGGGGGGTTGAGAATGAGGCTGTAATAGTAATAATTGAGGGCAGTATAGCCTAGTGGTTAGCGTGCTTAGTGCCGCAACCTCTGGATTGGACTGCCGTGGGTTCGAATACCACCTGCGCTCATGGATGTTTTGTGATGTTATTTAGTTTTAAGATAATTGTTATTTAGTGTAGTTGAAAGACGCTAATGACCTGAGATGACGCGTCTATAATCTACAATAATTAAATAGTAATAATTAGTGTAGGCGTGTAGGGCATGACCTTGAGTCACTGTTGAAGTGTGTCGGATCGCGGAAGTCGGACAAGTTTTTAAAACGGACCTCCATTAAAAATAGTTGGTGACCCCTGGCACGGCACAAACAAATAACTGAATAAATTATTTGTTGTCTCAGAATCGCTTGTTTCAAGAATTGAAACATTTTCAAAAGAAATTTCAAATTGCGATATACTTTACGTGAAAGTGGCGTGTTCTGCTCTTAGAAGCTGCAGTGACGTCCGTTCCACATGGAGATTCCTTGTAAGTCAGGTCCGGACTCGACTGGCAGACAACTGCAGGTAAATGCCCGGTGGATCGATGTCTTACAGGGCCGCCAAAAATAAAAAAATTCGACTTATGACCAGTCCTATACTTCCCACCAAGTAAATATTTGCAAAAAATAAACACTCTTTTTTTATTCTTTGAAAAAAGCATGGCCCTCTTTTTAGTTTAGTGATCTACTGATGGCTAGTTTAATATAGCAAAAATCATGGTTACCTTGATTTACGTACAATTTTCTTTTTTTAGTAAAATAGTTTTTTTCTCGAAAACTATACATTTTAGAGAAAAAAATATTTACATTTTTTTCATATTATAACATCTAGAATTCATTTATATTTTTTTTTACCTATGTTAATACGTGACATTGAGAACGTTTTTTTGAATATCTCAGGATCCACTGAACCGATTTGACTCAAAATCTAATCAGATCTAAGTTAAAGGCTGATAAACACAATAGAACAATCGGCATGCCCGTATGTTGTTCCGTTTTTACGATATCGAAGGCGAAAAATTGACCACATACACACACACACACACACAAACTAAATCCGTCTACGTAAATGAAGAAAGCAAATCAAAACGTAAGACAGTATTTTTTTTAATCAAGAAATTATTAGTTTTATCCGTAAATAAATTCACATATTAGTGAATAACACAATATATCAGACGACATATTATCGCCATGATATTTAATAGAAGGCAATATAAGAAAAATATAAATGCCACTGTCGGGACTTGAACCCGAAACTCCCGATTCAAGTCCCGACAGTGGCATTTACATTTTTCTTATATTGCCTTCTATTAAATATCATGGCGATAATATGTCGTCTGATATATTGTGTTATTCACTAATATGTGAATTTATTTACGGATAGGACTAATAATTTCTTGATTAATTATAATGCCGTAAAAAACCTACAGATATTCTGTATTTTGAGTATTTTTTTTGTTATCAATAGTCAGGAACTCGAAAACCGAAATGTTTTCTTCAGCTTCCGAACTGATAACAAAAATAAAAAATTCGACTGATGACCAGTCCTATACTTCCCACCTAGTAAATATTTGCAAAAAATAAACACTCTTGTGTAGCGGTGCTGTTTTTTACATGGCGTTGCTATGGTTCCTCTATTACAAGTCCCCAGTTCCCGGGTTCTAGTCCGAGAGCTGGTAAAAGTGTCAATTGGATTTTCAATTTATTATTATTAAAAAAAAAATAATGAATTGAAAATATGAAGTGGTGCTAGGCCCAATGTTAATACGTGACATTGAGAACGTTTTTTTTGATATCTCAGGATCCACTCAACCCATTTGACTAAAAATCTAATCAGATCTAAGTTAAAGGCTGATAAACACAACAGAACAATCGGCATCGCCGTATGTTGTTCCGTTTTTCGATATCGAAGGCGAAAAATTGACCACACACATACACAGACATCAGTCAGAAAATGATTTTAAACGATTGCTAGGGTCTCAAAACGTGAAGATCTGTTAAAATCTCGAAATATTTTTTTCGGACTAAATCCATTACTTCCCTACCATAGTAGAGGTGGGAAGTAAAAATACTATCTTACGTTTTGATTAGTTTGTTTTTTTCTTTTACGTAGTCGGGTTTTTCTACTTTTATTTTTTCGAATAAATAATTTTCTAAATAGAACTTTGCAGTCTTATCAATTATGTACAGTCAAATTATTTTTTTATCTACCGCACTATTACTGAAGAGATCGATTGACAGACTGTGCCTGGCTTTCGACAGCGCTACTGCCCTCAGTCCCACAACTCCCCACGTATACGTCACAGATCCCACAAGAGTCATAACGTAGGCACATATATTGAATATGACATTTTAAAAGACTCGATGCATTGAAAATATTAGCTATATGACGACGGGCCTTCCATATACTATGACGTACCTATGTACGTCACTCAACAGAAGTTTGGGTAGCGAATTAGAAACTTAAAAATTCGACTAATGACCAGTCCTATACTTCCCACCTAGTAAATATTTGCAAAAAATAAACACCCTTTTTTTATTCTCTGAAAAAAAACATGGCCCTCTTTTTTGTTTAGTGATCTACTGATGACTAGCTTAAAATAGCAAAAATCATGGTTACCTTGATTTACGTACAATTTTTTTTTTTAGTAAAATATTTTTTTTCTCGAAAACTACATTTTAGAGAAAAAAAATATTTAAATTTTTTTCATATTATAACATCTAGAATTCATTTATATTTTTTTTACCTATGTTAATACGTGACATTGAGAACGTTTTTTTTAATATCTCAGGATCCACTGAACCGATTTGACTCAAAATCTAATCAGATCTAAGTTAAAGGCTGATAAACACAATAGAACAATCGGCATGGCCGTATGTTGTTCCGTTTTTACGATATCGAAGGCGAAAAGTTGACCACACACACACACACACACATACTCAGACATCAGTCAGAAAATGATCTCAAACGATTGCTAGGGTCTCAAAACGTGAAGATCTGTTAAATCTCGAAATATTTTTTTCGGACTAAATCCATTACTTCCCTACCATAGTAGAGGTGGGAAGTAAAAACCGGTCAAGTGCGAGTTGAACTCGCGCCACAAGAGTCCCAGACCGTTAAAACAGTCAACATCTTTCTAAAAACGATGGAATAGAACTCTAGGGACCTTGAAACGTGGAAATACGTCGGACCCATTACAACATTATTATCCCGCGAGTAAAGCGACATATACATTTTAATGGAATTGAAATTGTTTAAAGTGTGTATAGGATCAGAACCACTCTTATGTTTTGAATCAACCATATAACACACATACTTATTTCAAGCTTTTGAATTCTGCTAACAGATGTGACGGTCAAATCTGACCTTCAAAAGCTGAGTCGCTCGTTAGTATAGCCACAAATTATCTGTATTATTAAACGGTTTTATTCAGCTTGACCCCGTATATTTGTTTGTTCCTATCTTTGTTTCAAATCTTGCGACAGCTTTTTCAACTAGTTCTGCTTAACCGATGTTTATGAAACTTTGCACACACATTTGAATTCCCGTAACAATACAATATTATGATAATTTCAACTTGGTAACGAGGCTCTGATGATGAAATCAGGAGGTGGACAGTTGAAAGGATGAGGAGTTTGCATAATGATACTGGCCAGAAATCAAACTAAAAACTAGAAAATAAAAATAGGGAAAAAAACTTTTAAGTTAAACTGTTTAAATTTAAATCATCAGCTGTACCAAAAACTAGATAATGATTAGGACACAAACCAAGGGGCATTTTGTGTCGCTGCGTAGGGCGCATAAAAATCGGTATAACGACTGTTATTAAATAAGAACGGCTTGTCTAGAAAAATGTGTTTCCAAGCCCACCAACAGAAATATTTCAAATGTGCCCCTCGTTTTTATCACTTATTCCGCTGACGCAGCGACACAAAGTGCCCCTTGGTTTGTGTCCGAATTATTTTCTAGTTTTTGGTACAGCTGACGATTTAAAATAAAACCGTTTAACTTAAAAGTTTTTTTACCTATTTTTATTTTTTAGTTTTTAGTTTGATTTCTGGTCCGTATCATTATGCAAACTTCTCATCCTTTCAACTGTCCACTTCCTGATTCCATCATCAGCCCTCATTACCTAGTAGAAATTATCATAATATTGTATTGTCACGGGAACTAATTGTGTGTGCAAAGTTTCATAAGAATCGGTTAAGTAGAAGTAGTTGAAAAAGCTGTCGCAAGATTTGAAACAAAGATTAGTATAACAAGCAAACAAAGCGTCGAGAACAGGTAGCGGTGGTGAGGCGTGGAGTGGTGTCGAAGACACGGGTAAACGCGAGAATATTCTGGAAAGCGCGCGAGCGTGCTGGGTCAAGCAGTCAGGCAGTCAGTCGTGAATCAGTGTCGAGTTAAACTGCGAACATAAATACAGTGTATAAATAGTTATTGTTCAGTGTTATTGAAGTGTTTCACTTTGTTTAAGAATTACTGTTCGTTATTATTATTGTATATAGTTGTTATTGTTTCATTTTTTTGTTATCTATCTTTTTTTGTTAACATTTAATTCGTGTAAGTAAATAATTTATTCCGCTCACGTAAAAAAATAGTTTTGTTACAGTATATTATGTCATCTGTGGTTATAGAGATCTATCCAAAGTCCGTGGGAACGGTGTATATTATGCAATGCACCCATATTTGATGTGTACTTTTAGACTGGGTATTACTTCATTGATTTTGACTCGAAACGACGCCGTCGCCAGTTTTGATGCCGTCTGAATGAAAATGGAACCAAATGTCACCAGACGTATCTACACTATTTATAATGCATAAGGTGCGCTACTTTACTATTATATACAGGGCGTTTTAAAACAGAAAACTAAGGTGCGGTTTTATCATTTTATGAAACCACGGTACAAGTGAAACTTTATTGCCATATCCCGACTAGAAATTTCAGTGAGGCAGTGATTCGGCCCAAATAAGGCATACCCAATGTCAAACTTGCGGCAAGTGAGGACGTCTGGGAAGTAACGCAGCTGCGAGGCTCCACCAAATTTGGCTTCCTAACTATAAGGTAGCAGTTTGGAAGCCACACTTGCCTGTGGCATTCTAAGCCTAATGCGGCCCAAACTTGGTTTCCTAACTAGGCAGCAGTTTGGAAGCCACACTTGCTGCAAGACCGAGAACTGGTGACAATTTTTTGGTGTTATTTATTCAAGGCCTTATTTTTGTGAAGATGTTGACGGAGGCATTTTAAAGTGCCCTGAGTAAAGGATTTTGCTAGATAGCGGTATGGGAGGGATGCAGACCGCCCCCAACATGTAACAAAAAAAATGGTCATAATTATTATTGCTTCAAGGCTGAAATAGTTTGTACGGCTTGTCGGTGACCCAATAATGCTATTATAATATTTGCAGATCGATTGGTCAGTATTAAAGGGGTGGCAGATCACCCTAAACATGTCATGTATCCGACGAAATTTATATTATTAGTTCAAGGTTCAAATTTTAATATGTTGTTACGGCGACTGTTTTAAGCATATATTTCAATTTGCAGAACGATATAAACACCTAGGCGAGCCAGTTTCCCTCTAAGAGAGGGGGTTAATAGCGACGTTTTGTTCTGCAAATTGAAATATATGCTTAAAACAGTCGCCGTAAAAACATATTAAAATTTGAAACTTGAACTAATAACATAAATTTCGTCGGGTACATGACACGTTTAGGGTGATGTGCCACCCCTTTAATACTTGACCAATCGATCTGAAAATATTACAATGGCATTACTGGGTCGCTGACAAGCTATACAAACAATTTCAGCCTTGAAGTAATAATAATTGTGACCGTTTTTTTTGTTACATGTTGGAGGCGGTCTGCATCCCTCCCATACCTACCGCATCTAGCAAAATCCCTTACTCAGGGCACTTTAATATGCCTCCCTCAACATTTTCACAAAAATAAGGTCTTGAATAAATAACACCAAAAAATTGTCATAATAAGCGGTTGGTCATTATAAGCGGACTCATAATAAACGATTTACCACAGATTTCGATTAACCGGTTTTGTCCGCTGACTAAAGAAAGTTCATATACATGTTGCCAACTTGAATAAACATTTTGCTTAAAAAAACGTAATAAGAGAAAAAGTTGTAGCAAGTTTTAAATAAATGTGGATTTTGAGATAACAAAACACGCCGTCCTAATGACAATGTAAAATAGAATATTATATAATATTGAAGTTTTAAAGAAAAACAAATGTAAGCGTATTTAATTTAACAATTTGACAGTCCGATTTTAATCTCGACAAAACAAGAGAAGAGGGTGTTCCAAAGTTTGGCGCTGTGCAGTCGGCGAGCGACGCAAGAACTAAAAACACCTCTCGTTCAAGTTTTACATAACTTAACATACTACCACTGATCTCTTATTAATGGATAGTTAATGTGTAATGAGTTAATACGGCGAAACGTCTATGAAACATAATTAATTTTTAACTTCCTATTGGAAGTTACTGTAATGGGTTCGAAAATCGAAATCAAAATGTATAACACATTTTTATGTTTCAAGGTCACTACACTATTTTTACACTATTTTTAGAAAGATGTTTGTGTGTGTGTACGTATGTATGTACGTATGTTATCATTTCTTTCTAAGACGAAATCTCAAGAATGAAAAATGATATCGACTACGTTAGGGTGCCAATCGACGCGTATTAACGTAAATATGATCTGAAAGAAATTTATCAAAATCGGTTCAGCCGTTCTTTTTTCTTAACCAAATAGACTCCAAAAAAGTAGATTTTACATAATATCTCGCGAATAAAAAATTATATCGACTTCGTAAGGGTGTCAATCGAGGCGTGTTAACGTCATTTTGATCCGACATAAATTTTATAAAAATCGGTTCAGCAGTTTTTTTTTAAATTATTGTTAAAAATAAATACTAATTATGTTTTAATGATTAAAATGATTACTTTTCTGTGTAATATCTAATTTAATTATTGTTATTAAATATTTATCAAATTGGGAAGTTCGTCGTGTGGACCTCAAGGGTCGCACAAACTAATAAACGACCCACCTCACGGCTTGTTAAAATTTTTATTGAGAGAGCAGCCAATTACATAAATGATTCCTGCAAATATCGGAAAAAATCATTTTGACAACCATAGTCACAGTCAGGACTCTAACCTGAACCTTTCCACTATCGCGGTGGATTGAGCTTACATTACTCACCCGTGACATTATTACCAATCTAACATTCTCCATATATGCTTGGGATTCAATAGATTTCCACTACTTGCAAGTTTTATTTATTATAACGAGGTTGTAGATGAATAGCTCTCGCTATTACGATGATTCATATTCTACAACGTAGCTATAGATTAATAACACTCGCATGTAGTGGAAATGTATTGAATCCTTTGCACATATGGAGAATGTTAGATTGGTAATGATGTCAGAGTTGAGTAATTGTAAGTTCATTCCGCCGCGATAGTGGAAAGGTTCAGGTTAGAGTCCTGACTGTGACTATGGTTGTCAAAATGATTTTTTCCGATATTTGCAGGAACCAATTATGTAATTGGCTGCTATTCCATTAAAAATTTTCCATTGCAAAACAGCCGTATAAATCTATTTAATATATAATTTTTTTTTAATAAAATTGGCAGTTATTTCCAAAAAATATATATGGATAGTTAACGGCTCTCGCATGCAGATTGTATCGTCGATGAAATTGCTATGTACTGAGTCATGAGGAACGCACCAAACACCGGGAGTATATTATTGTACACGTAAATAGTAGTTTTTATATCTAGATGTGTAATGGGTTATATTACGACGAGTGATGACAGAAAGTATATAAAAACGAGCGACAGCGAGTTTTTACAGTAACACGAGTCATAATACCATTACGCACGAGATATATACGGTATTTTTAACCATATCCACCACAAAATACCTACTTTTCACTTAATTTTCAAAAAAATTTGACAGTTCATTTACGTCGCCATCTTTACTTTTACACTATGCAGTGAAGGTCGTGAATATCTACGACAATCATTGCAGTATTTCTTTTAAAACAGTAATTTTGCAGAGAGGCTGAAAGTAGAAATTCTTCATCTTCCAGAGCGCTTATGATCTCTATTGTCGAGCGTCTATAATTTAATTTTAACACACATGGCCTCTCAGAGATGTCCCCCGCAAAAATAAAATCATGGAACCACTAGTGTCAAATTAAAATTAAAAAAATTGTGTTTTAAAGACCACCAACAGCTAACGTTATTTGGGTCTAGTACCAATTTATATTTTCAATTCATTACCACTAGTGTCAGTGCGGCTTGTTGAAACATTTGCCAGCCCCCAGAACACCAAATATTTCAATATCTCTGCAAGGAAATCATTTGGTGTTTTGTGAAGATTTCAAGCATCTCTGTTCCCTATCCATTAAATAGAGATCAGTGTCTACTAGTAACCTATAGGTACAGTCAGCAACACAACAAATGGGGATTGGCCACACAAATCCTCTGACTTTAATGCCGTAATGGAAAACTGATATGTGATGCTGATGACGGACAGGGTTGGCCAATTACCTAATAGTTACAACTAGGGCCAAACTATTTAGAACTTCGAATCGAGGTTTTCCGACCCCATAATATCATGTAAAAAATTTAAGCTTCTGACTTAATGCAATAAAACGATAAAAAACCGGCTAAGTGCGTGTCGAACCACGCACAGTGAAGGGTTCCGTAATCGGGAAAAACGTATCCGCCACTTAATAATTAAAAAATTCGACTGATGACCAGTCCTATACTTCCCACCTAGTAAATATTTGCAAAAAATAAACACTCTTTTTTATTCTTTGAAAAAAAGCATTGGCCCTCTTTTTTGTTTGGTGATCTACTGATGGCTAGCTTAAAATAGCAAAAATCATGGTTACCTTAATTTACGTATAATTTTTTTTTTTAGTAAAATATTTTTTTCTCGAAAACTACATTTTAGAGAAAAAAATATTTACATTTTTTTCATATTATAACATCTAGAATTCATTTATATTTTTTTTACCTATGTTAATACGTGACATTGAGAACGTTTTTTTTAATATCTCAGGATCCACGGAACCGATTTGACTCAAAATCTAATCAGATCTAAGTTAAAGGCTGATAAACACAATAGAACAATCGGCATGGCCGTATGTTGTTCCGTTTTTACGATATCGAAGGCGAAAAATTGACCACATACACACATACAGACATCAGTCAGAAAATGATTTTAAACGATTGCTAGGGTCTCAAAACGTGAAGATCTGTTAAAATCTTGACATATTTTTTTCGGACTAAATCCATTACTTCCCTACCATAGTAGAGGTGGGAAGTAATTATACCACCAAAATGACACAACACTAATGAGGAATAAATAATGTTTGTACCTACCACAAGTGCTGCCTCTCGTGGATAATTGAAGGAACTACTCTCAGGAAAATGCTCATTCATGACCTCTTGTCTTTCCAACACTTACTAATAGCCAATAGGTATGCAATATAATATTATTATTAATAATATAAAAAAATGTCAAGAGGTGTCATGGGACACCCGACAGAAGCTATGCTTTTTATTTCTTTTATAATATGAACATAGAAGTGTATAGGCCATCCTTGACGCAGTCCTACCAACCCCCGTTCGCTGCATTATAACAATACAATAAGTCCCCATATACTTTGTTTATAACTAAGTAATGTAATACTGCTCGCTGTTCTGAAACATGAAATGAAGGACGTGCCGCTGAAACTTTGTAAAGAATTAAACACTGAAAGCCTGTTGAGTACGCGCTAATGCCGCAGTCTTATAGGGCGCTGCGCCTCCCACACACCCTTGTCGTTAACTGATTCCTGCTCGCAAAAACAATATGTCTACTTATACCTATGTTCATGTAGCTTATGATACTTATAATGGCTGTGTAAACTACGTTCAACAGTCAACGATCATAGGTCAACGTGTAACGGCGAAGCACCTATTCGCTGGGTGCAGAGTATAATATGGTGGGGGCAACCGAATCGACTGCAGCGTACGCTATGGACAAAATAAGCGTTAAATCACACTCACGTTGTGAATAAATAAATGAAGTTATTTAATAGTTATTTTCGATACGTGTGCGTAAAGTGAGATTCTAGTAGGCTGTATACCCCCACGAGCCGTTAGGCGAGTGGGGGTAAGCGCACGAGATCTCGTTGTGTATGCGTCAGTCCCTTTAGCGAGTGCCTCAATTTAAGCCTACTTGATATCTCACTTTACGCACACATATCGAACATAATTTTTTATAACGACTGCTTCTAAAGTTTAATAGAGAGAAAAAAATTATGAAAACGAAAAATTCGCTCTTCTAGTCCTTAGAACTTTACAATTACAGACTAAGTTACGATTTAGTTTATTTTTATTAAAGTTATTAACTTCTGTATAAATCATTAAAAACATTACTCTCTCATGATGTGGACTTTGTATGCGCGATACTATATTTAGGAACACATCGATCGATAGCCAGTAAGTGCTTGTATTGTACAAAGTGCGGAAATTTCGAATTTATAAGATGTAGAGATTGTACTTTTACGCACGCTTTGGACTTTCACGCACGGTGACTAAAATACGCCTCTTTACGCCCGCCTCACAGTGCTCGAATATTGAACTCTAGAAGCAGGAGTTATAAAAAAAATGTTGCATAATAGTTGTTGTGTAGTTAATTGTAGAAATACAGGCAGAAATAGTAGTTGCAAATTTTAAATTATGATTATTTTAGCTCTAATGCTATTATAACTAATATTATTATTACTTTTGACAGCTAAACTTACTCCATTCTGTTTTATTTTATGTTTATAAATAAAAAATAAAAAAATTTGATTGCTAAAAACATAAGTGCAATACCACATGTTATAAACACATTTATTGATTTGTTCTATAAAATATTTAACTATAAACTAAGAACAATAATTTACAACATCGAATATTAACTGACGGCATTACGTTCTCATAGTCTGTTCATATTAAGTTCCCACTGCCATCTAGTGAACAGTGGACGTAGATACATAACACATTCGAAATAAAATGTATTTTATTGGGGTCCGTCAAATGAGCATATGACATCTGGTGGCAGAAAATTATACTCAAAACGAGGGAAAATTTTACATGCTAACAGTGCAAATTAATCATGAAATTGTTTATTACAAAAATAAAACAAGTAAAATAAACAAAAAGTTTATCGAAAATGGAATTCGCGACGTTTTCTAATATCATGGCAATAAACACTGTCAGTTATTGCCTTGTAAAACTTACTTTACAGAGAATTATTTTCTAATGAAATGTGGAAAAACTGTATTTGTGAATTAAAAAAATATTTTATATTAATAATAAGATGTACATACTGCACTACAATAGTTGAATCCCTAATGATTGACAAATTTATAGGATTAACTTCGTATACAAATATTTTGAGGTTAGTAACTTACCTACTTATTACAATATAACTTATTATGTTGCAGTTATGTGTTTACATTATTCACCTAACCCAGCCTTAAAAGCGCATTGAACGCGGATGATTAATTTCGTGGAGATTTTCTTTTAAATTTGATGTTTTTAAGCAATATGTCGTAAAGATTACTACTTTTGACAGTTCATTTTGCATGCATTTTTCTCGTTATATTTCCGACATTTGATAAAATGTCCGGCTTTGAGAATCCTTTCTCCTTCAACGAAATTCCTTTGTTTAGGATTCGTACCTGCCCATTCACAAATTGCACTTATATCTATCATTTCTTATCACTTTGAAAATCATAAAATTACACGCAAAAGTATACCCCGTATATGACATTTCCCCTCTAGATTATTTTTAAGAGTCTGGATTAACCGAGTGGTTTACTTTACCTATACTACTACTTAGTTTATCTAGGCTCTTGAAAATTGTCTAGAGTTTTGACAAGACTCTTGATCTAGATAAAGCAAGTTTTGTCTTAAATACAACAATGAGTTAAGTTTTTTGTGGTTATAATATAATAATTATTAAATAGACAGTAGCCATTCCACAAGCAAATACTTTTCTTAACGTAATCAGTCGGCAACCTGCCATCGTGATGTTAAACGTCAAACATTATTAAGATATATGTACAAGGGAAAAAACGTTTAACATCACGATGGCAGGTTGCCGACTGATTACGTTAAGAAAAGTATTTGCTTGTGGAATGGCTACTGTCTATTTAATAATTAAGTCTTGTCTTGTCTTGAAATTTCTAGCCAAGACTTTTGCATGTCTTGTCTTGAAAATCTGAACAAGACAAGAGTCTAGAAAGTCTATATTTAGACGACAACACTTAACATTATTTGTTTATGTATGAGAAATAATAGATATACATTGTTCAAAATTATCAAATTTTGATAAGCGGGACGGCCCTATTTAATTACGTGAAATCGTTTTTAGTTTTGACCTATGGGACACACTGTATATGAACATGTTTTTAGTGCATATTTTATGATTATGACATAAAGTATTAAATGCGATACGTTTCTTGTTTCAGGTGAGTTGAAGCACGTTTTATTATGTCGATCCTCGGGACTCCTCCCCGAAGTAGACTTCCCGCGGGGCCCCCGCCCCGTACGACAGGTAAGTTAGCCCCCGTTCCGATCAACTATTTACTTATAGTGCGGTTTGAATTATTTATGTTACATTAGATAATATATACAGAGTAGTCCATTACAAATGCAAACATGTCGAAGAAAAAGAGACTAATAATAAATAGTTAAAAAACTTTTTAACAAAAAAAAACCTCCTTCAAAAAGGCACTAAAAAGAGGAAAATTATGAAATTTTGCAGAGGTCTGTGCCAATTAAAATATGAAGTTGGTTAAAAAGAAGATTTTAATCACACTATACTATACTTTTTAACCGACTTCATATTTTAATTTCATTATTTTCCTCTTTTTAGTGCCTTTTTGAAGGAGGTTTTTTTTTTGTTAAAAAGTTTTTTATTTTTTACTTTTTAGTGTCAAAAAGTAACATTTACCTTAAGAATCACACGCCGTTACTTACTTTTATTAAAGTCAGCTGAACTACTGAGCCGATTTTGATGAAATATCTATGGGACCAATCTGAAAGTATACCCTTTCAAATAAATTTTTTTTTTTCAAAATCGGTTCATAAACGACGAAGTTATCCGCGAACACACATAAAATATAACCACATAAAAAATATATACGGTCGAATTGAGAAACCTCTTTTTTTTGAAGTCGGTTAAAAATACGGTATTAAACTTTTTTGTGTATTAAATCCATGGTATAATACCGTATTTTTTCAGTATAAAACGGTTTTGTACTTTTTCACACTACAGGTACGGTGCATTTTTCAGTATTGCCAACTGCATAATAGGAAAAGTTCCTGTTCTCATTTTGGTATTAAACCGTTTTAAACGGTATTAAACTGTTTTAAACGGTGTTAAACGTTTTATACGTGCTGTATAAAATAGTAAAATACACAGTATTTATACCTAGTATAAAACTGAGGTATATTATTTTTTTTACATACCAAATAATACTGTTTTATACAAACGTTTTATACCAGAGTATTATACGTATTTACATCACTAATAATAAATAATAATAATAATGCGTTTAATGTCTGTTTCTCATTATAACAGACAGGGGCGGACTGAAACTCAATTTCGGCTCGGACTAAAGGCGGCCAGCTTCCGGTGGCATATTTTCCAGTCTTTTTTTAGACAAGATTACCTATGCATAATACATTAATATATTTGGTAATTGTAAGTTTTAACAAAATTTTGATCAAAATGGACAGTATATGAGATGCCACAACGGAATTAGTCATTTTTGTCTGTTTCTCTGTCTTTCTGTATGTTTATTATTTTTAACGTTTTTACAACGTAGTCTGGCAAATAAAAAAATATAACAGAACATTTACAGTATTTACATACTTAATTAAAAAGTTTTACTTTTCAGTAGGTAGGTAAAGAGAAAATAGAAATACAAAAAAATGTGTATAAGAAGAAAAAAGTCGATCATCAACCAACCGGCTCATCAGCCTACCGGCCGATCGGGCTGCGCCCGATCGCCCAATACGCCAGTCCGCCTCTGATAACAAACGCCGATCGCACTATTACTATTTGCCATTTACCACTTTCCCGTTGTTTTCTACATGTTTTAAAACTTCAACTTATGCACTCTTAATCTCAAATCCTTTCCCCTCGCCTATAAAACGGTTCCCGCCCTCCCTACGCTATATATAACCAAGGCTCGTGTGCGCTCGCCTACTACTCGTGCTAAAAACATCAGCACTCGTATTCGACTCGCGATACACACTCGCCAAAGCTCGTGTGTGCTCGCCTACTACTTGTGCTGAAAATATCGCTCTTGACGTATAAAAGATGTATTTAGCACACTAGTTACATGATATACTATTATTACTCACGTGTGTTATAAAGTAAAACAAAACAGTATTACTTTATAGAACGGAGTGCGTTAAAATTTACTTTAAACACTACCGTTCGAATGCAGTAGAAGCTTCCATAATGAATCACTTTTCAAACGGTACACAGCCATCTAAAATTGTACTTTTGATGCAAGTGTCGCAAAAAATTGATTTATTTATAGCGTTGCTATCAGTTACTTGCGTAATCACACCTCCGTTGCATTCCCAGCATTTTAGTTCTCAAATCGGCGAGCCAATGTGCCGCCTAAAGGTACGTGCAGTACGCAGCTGGGATTCTAGATGGTAGCATGTATGGTAGATGGTGACTGAAATTATAAGAGCTTATAGGTTTGCACAACGAAGCTTTGATACTAGCATTGATACAAGCTTAAATCGCGTTTGAAATGTCAGATAGCGAAGACGAATATTTGTGTTCTTCTGCTACAAAGTGGTATATTTTAAATACAAATTTGGGTAGGAGCTATCATGTCCACCCTATTAATAGAAAACGATCTAAACATGGCGAATTTCATCATTTATACCAAGAATTAAAATTTTACCCAAACCGGTTTTTTGAATATTTACGTATGGAACCTAACACTTTTAAATACGTCTTAGAAAAAACTCAAAACAAATTAAATAAAAACTGGCAAAATTTCACTTATTAAACTAATCACATCCATTGCGAAACTTGTAACGGCCATTTGTCACACGTTAATTGTAGTAGTCAGCGCGCTGAAAGAATGGTGAGATACATTCTTGTATCTAGCAGCTCTTGTAACAGCGCTTATACCTGCTATACTCACTGCTTCGTTGTGTACGCTCACATATATAACAATGCATTAATTTAAGCAAGCCCTGCTATGATCTACGCTACCATCTAGAATCCCAGCTCCATACTGCATGTACCTTAAGAAGTTTTACTTCAAAAAATCTAGAACATCGTCCGTCCTTCTGTTTTCTTTCTCGAGGACGCTGCGCCCCGCGTGCGAAGACCGCATCCTCTTTTTACGAGACACAGAAATAATGAAGTATAAAAATATATGTAAATGGGCAAATACTGCCTCTTGTAGGCCGTAAAACAGGCTATAAAAGTATAATAAAGATCTATAAAGTATACCGGCGGTGCACCGCACCCCTCAGGGACTTGCTTTGTAACTGGACGTGTCTTTATCGGATCGCAGTAACCTACTCATGTCCTCGAACAATCGTATCTAACAATAGCTAGATGTACATTTAGAGAAAACTTAACGGCCTCATGCGCAGAATCCAGATTTGGTTCAGACTGGTCTATTCTATGTTTGAAAGGGTGACACCCCTCGGGGAATTGCTTTGTAACTGGACGTGTCTTTATCGGATCGCAGTAAGCTACTCATGTCCTCGAACAAGCTATCTAACAATAGCTAGAGTACATTTAGAGAAAACTTAACGGCCTCATGCGCAGAATCCAGATTTTGTTCAGACTGGTCTAATCTATGTTTGAAGGGGTGGGCCAGTTATGTGCAGTACACCTACTTGTTTGTCAGTGCACTATT
Organism: Mongoloraphidia duomilia; assembly: GCA_039654895.1. Lineage (NCBI taxonomy): Eukaryota > Metazoa > Arthropoda > Insecta > Raphidioptera > Raphidiidae > Mongoloraphidia > Mongoloraphidia duomilia. The sequence goes on along the minus strand of CM077527.1, from coordinate 3,535,185 downwards.
CACTTCAGTCATTTAGGTTATGTATCTTACGACCAGTGTTGTTACGGATGCAAAAATTTAGACATCCGCGGATGCATGAGATGCGGATGCGGATTATTAGAAGTTCACATCCGCGGATGCGGATGCGAATTTTGGGATTTTAAAAGGATAATTATTTAAATTTTAAGTAATTGGTATATGATAAAATCAATCGATTTAAAACCCCTTATATCCACACCATATTATTCACATAACAATTAGAGGTGAAAATAATAAATATCTCAGACAGCTAGGCTGCCATGATTTTTGAGCTATATCTAAGAAAAAATCAAATGACCACTGTCGGGACTTGAACCCGAAACCCCCAGTTTCCGGCTAGGTGAGTTACCGATTTCTCCACAGTGCCCGAGAAATAAATTTTAAGTGCATAAATAACTGAAAATCAATTTAATTTTAACTTTTTATTTATTTAATCATATTTTTAGAACAAAATTACACAAGTTTTTAGTTTTACTTATGACACAACAGAACTTTCTTGCTCTAGTGAGAGGAAGTATCCTTTTTCTATATATTTTTGTAAATAAATAAGTTGTGCAATATTAGGAAAAATAAATAAATAAATAAATAAAACCAGTTGATGACGGAAAACCAGTTGATGTAGTTACTTGTTGATGTGAATCTGCATCCGTAAAAACTCCGCATTGATTGATGCGGATGTGAATGCGGATGCAGATGGCTGAATTAATGCGAATATTCCGCATTTACGGATGCGGATGCGAATATTCGTAACACCCCTGCTTACGACACTGTTAGAAATCGAATGTTGGATTATGTTTGAACTCATGTCCCCGAACAAGCTATCTAACAATAGCTAAAGTGCGTAGTACATTTAGGCCCGTATTCACCAAACACTGTTAAAGATAGAAGTTACTAATCTTAGAATAAATTTATTCCTTGAAATAAAATTAACTTTCAATTCACCAAGCAATTCATTCGATAGAATAGTAACTTCAGGTACAAATTTACTTTATACCATACACTTTGAACATTTTGTCAAATATTTTGATTCTAAAGCACGTTTACCAAAGATCCGACCGATGGCGCATCGATCGAATATGTAAATTTATTTTATTTTACTACAAAAGTCTTTACCTGAAAGATATGCAATTAATATTTACCTGAAAAGGTCGCCAGGTCATAAAGTAATTTGTGCACTTCGTGCACACCCTATTTTACTAGGCGAATAAATATTTATACCCTTGAAATTGGACAGAATAGTTATTCTTACGATTTATACCTGCAGTAAATTTAACTACGTTTGGTGAATTGAATTATCGCTATTTATTCCGAATAATAGTTATCAAGGGAATAAATCAACGGAATAAATAAATAACTAGGCTTGGTGAATACGGGCCATAGAGAAAACTTAGGACCTCATGCGCAGAAACCAGATTTGGTTCAGACTGATCTATTCTATGTTTGAAGGGGTGGGTCAGTTATGTGTACACCTACTTGTCTGTCAGTGTTACTGTTAATTCACTTCAGTCCAACATAGTTTCAACACGTACACGACACACTCTCAGCGCTCGGCGGCTATAATAACAATATAACCTCACTTTTCCGTGTATTTTATTTTTTTATTTATTTCCATTGTCGCGTTCTAATATAAATTATACAACACCTTCGGAAGTAAGAAATCGCGGAATTTGATTGTTGTTGCGAGACAGCTGGAACAAGTAATTGGTGTCGAAGAAGAGTTCGGTATTTTTTGACCAAAACAATGAGCCATTTTCCTGAGAGTAATTCTTTCAATTATCCACGAGAGGCACCACTTGCGGTAGGTACAAAACATTATTTATTCCCCATTAGTGTCGTGTCATTTTAGTGGTATAACTTAATTATTAAATTATTATTAGTGTTACATTTGCCATATGGCGTCAGTCGGATGGCGGGACCTAGGGGTCGGACCAAAATTTCTCGACGTTTCATAGCCTCCTGAACACTTTGGCACCATTTTTGGAAATGTCTGTTTATATATGTATATATATATATATTTATATATATGTGTGTGTGTGTGTGTGTGTGTGTACGGGCTATAACTTTCGAAAGAGTTAATTGATTTTGGCGAAATTGGGTAGGCACGTTGCAATCCATCACCGCACGAAGCCTATTTAAAATGGGCCCAATCAGACCATTTTAAGGGTGGTTTTTAGGGGTTGAAAAATGTTTTTGGGCCCAAAAATACCTAAAAAATTCTCAGAATTGTTTCAAAATTGAAATTTAACCCTTTAGTGAAGATTAAAATATGCTGCTAAAATTTTAATAAAATCGGCCCGACAGGACCGGACAAATTTTATGAAAACACTAGTTTGCGGATAGTGATTTACTTTACTGAAGGGTGCATTTAATTTGGTACCGAGGTTGCATTGATAAAAATATTGAAATTAAGAAAAAAAATATTATTTTAAGGGATGTATTAAGGGGTTAAATTTTTTATTTTGTTCAAAAACAAACTTAAGTTCACATAATAAAGCTACAATGCCAGTATTAGCAAATACACTATATTGTCGGCAGGGTTTTGGCACTGCGACCCGAGTTTTTATAAAATTATTATTATTATTAAATAATTAAGTTATACCACTAAAATGACATTACACTAATGGGGAATAAATAATGTTCGTACCTACCACAAGTGCTGCCTCTCGTGGATAATGGAAGGAACTACTCTCAGGAAAACATGGTTAATTGAAGATAATATTTTATCCAAAAGTGCACTTTCCGACAAGAGTACAGCACTTGCGCTGCATAATGTTGCATTTTCACACAAAAACAATCACCGCGGAATGCGAATTTGACTCATTGCGCATGCGCTAAATTTGATTGAGTGGAAACTAGTCACAAACTTGTGTGTTGGAACAGTTGACATGGTGTTTACAGTCCATACGTAAAAAAAAGAAACAGGTAACCTCAAAAACTTTCATCGAACCCTCTACAGTCTACAGTTCAACTGCAACCTTCGACCATATTACTCATGGACTACCATCCTTGACGCATATCCATCATATTAATTCACACTGGTTCAGTCCACGAGCGTAAGGTCAAAGAGTAGATTTCTTGTCACTAAACAAACATTCAAAGTGTGTTTGTTGGCAAGTTCTGAATCGGTTTCTGAACTCTCAAAGCGTTATGTCGATTGTCGGCAATGCAGAACTCTTCGGACACAACTGCGTGTTTTTGTTAGTCAAATTCTCGAACGTTTCGGATTGTTTGAACTTCGTTTTAGCTGTTCTAGGCTTCTAGCCTAGAACTGGTTAAATCAAGTTCTAACAGTCCGAAGAGTTCAAGAATTTGACCAACAAAAACATGCAGCTGTGTCCTAAGAGTTCTGCATTGCCGACTTAAGGTACGTGCGGTATGGAGCTGGGATTCTAGATGGTAGCGTAGATCATAGCAGGACTTGCTTAAATTAATGCATTGTTATATAATATGTGAGCGTACACAACGAAGCAGTGAGTGTAGCAGGTATAAGCGCTGTTACAAGAGCTGGTAGATACAAAAATGTATCTCACCATTCTTTCAGCGCTACTACAATCAACGTGTGAAAGTCTTGTCTTGATATTTCAAGACAAGACAAGACTTTGAAAGTCTTGTCTTGTCTAGACGGCAACACAAGCAATAGCGTAAGTTACTTATCGTCCATTTAATAAAACTTAAAAGAAACATGCTTTTTAAATTTAATTTGGTTTATTTTATTTTATTTTTATTTTATCTATGCTGCAGAAGATGTCCAAAATCCCCACCTTCCATAGCCACGCAGGCTGTGCATCTTCGTAAGAATTCCAGCATGTTTAGATCTGGCGATCTAGGAGGCCATGAAACCGGTCCGTCACGCCCTATCCATCTTCCCTCGTAATTTGCGTTTAAGTATTCCCGAGCAGCCAATGCAAAATGGGGAGGAGCACCATCCTGCATGAACCAAAACTCGCGTTTCACGTTCAATGCCACTTCTTCAAGTATAATAATAATAATAAGTTATTACACACATAAGTGGAAATATTTCACTACACGCTAAGAAAAGCATTCGCTTTCAGAACGAAATTATTTTAACTGCAAAATGTTGACTAGAATAGCTGAAAAATTAACTCAACTAGACAAAATGTTAACAACTTAGTTATTGACGATTTAAACCTACAGTGAAGAAAAAATAACTGACGTCGTTAGCTAGATCAGTTACATTTAATTACTATACTACCGAATTGGTCTTTGAGTTAGATAGAGAAACAAGAAATACTCTGCTAGTCGATTTTATTTTAACTCGAATAGTTATTTTTTTCCGTTTATTTCGTTTTTGTTAAGTATTTTCAGTAAAAATTAAAACATTGTTTAACAACCCAGTTAAAACGTTCTAATTGCATTACTTTTGTTAAATTTATTCACTGGAGAGCCGTCGGTTTAGTGAATAGTGTTGATTATTCTAGTAAAACTGTACTTACCCGATTATTTTTATTAAAAGACTGAAGAAAAGCATAGTATCATATAAAAATTGCTTCTCGATGGAATCATTATTAGTTTACATGACATTGCGCAATATAAATTATAAATTTTACAGAACGCCATTCAACTGCCGACATTATTAATCCGATGTTAGTGTTAAACTGATAGCGGGTATTGAAATTAATAATATTAAAAGATTAATATTCTGTGAGATAAATAAAGGTGTTTTGTTTTGGTAAGTACGCATAATATTACGTTTACAACTTGTAATAGGGGTACTATATTAAAATAATATCGAAAATGTTTTTTTCTTACGTATCAGTTGTAGACTATATACTTATACTTAATAAAAAAACTGGAAACAGGTAACAACAGACAACGATAATTTATATTTTTCAGTTATTCAAGGGTTTTAATTACTTATACCCAGGGAAAGAGTTAACATTATTTTCGGAATGGCCTGTTTTTGCAGCAAAAATGATAAAAAAAATGGTACTAGTTATAAAAAAAAGCTAAATAAAAATTTAGAAGCAAACGATGAGCATAATTCATTACTTGATTATAATTGTGCAAGCTGAAAAAAACATTTTCGACCAAAAAATTGTTTCATTTAATTCTTAATTATAATTCCTTTTTTTAAACAATTCTGTGTGTCCAAATCCAATGTAATTTTATTTTTGTAGATGCTGTTAATGTCGTTGGATTTTTATAGGAACTAGTACGTGCGAAACCTATGCGTATAACAAAAATCAATTAAAAAAAAACTGGTGACCGTCCAAATTAGAAGTACCTACAGGAGAGTTTCCTGCTTCATTTAACGGTAAATTAAATTATTAGCTATTATACATAATATGTCTTATTTTCCAAGAGGCAAGAATATTTTACTATTTCTTGTTTATTTTTTAGGATAGCAGTTTATTGAATAAAAGGATCGCCGCAAGCCAAGAAACATTGCAAAAGTTAAGCCTCACGTTACAACCCCTGCCAATTGTCTGCTGTTATTTTCAGTTTTTATTGAAAATTATGTTATATTATTATGATTGATAACTAGTATTAAAAATTTCTATAGATAATTGGAAAAGTCGTTTTATTAAAATTTTATGTGGAATTATCTTTATCAGCTGCAGTCGTGCATTACAGAACTGTAAAAAAGCCGATTTGCTTTCTTTCTGTACAATAATTGTACAGAAAGAAAGCACATCGGTTTTTAATATAACTTACTGTAGCGGATTAGCCTATTAAAAACTTCTACTGGTGATTTATACCAGTCATTTTATAGAAATAATTTTATATGAAACATGTAATATTAATTTTTTGTACTTATTTTCAAAAATGTCATGATTGATAATTAATCATAACATTTTTGAAAATACAAAAAATTGATATTAGATACATGTTTCATATAAAATTATTTTTAAAAAATGACTTATATAATCACCAGTAGAAGTTTTTAGTATAGGCTGATCCGCTATAGTAAGTTATATTAAATGGAACAGTTAAAATAGATACTAAATCCAGTGATTAAAATTCACTGTGTTAGTTAATAATGTATTTTTATCCCAGTAGGAAAGTATCACTAAGTCAGTGTTTCTATTTCTACAGAGTTAGTTAAACATTTTGACTCGGTCAGTATTTTCATTTTACGCCAGTTGTTATAAGAATTTAACTTACGACAAATTTTATTTTTACTAGAGTAGTGAACGACTTATTTGTTATAATAATGAAGTTAATTTATTTAATACAGTGATCGTCATTCACTGTTTTGATGAAATTTTGTAGTTGAAAAAAGTTCACTTCTTTAGTAAATTTCCTTAAGTGTCCCTATTTGTACTAAATAGTTTAACTACCAGAGCGAATTATTTCTTAGCGTGTAACTGTTCGTTTGCGGACTATGTTTATTAAAATTTTTCGACTTATTTTGGGTCATACTTAAAGTGACTAAATCCTGAATACCAATAAGCGGGATAAGGTCTATAAAAACCCGGCGCTGGCAACCGTTGGGTTCCACGCCCAAAAAAGCCTTAAACGCGCTATAAACCCCCAAAAACTCGCTAGAAATCCCCAAAAACTCGCTAGAAATCCCCAAAAACTCGATAGAAACCCCCAAAAACTCACTAGAAACCCCCAAAAACTCGTTAGAAACCCTCAAAAAGTCGCTAGAAACCCTCTAAAACTCGCTAGAAACCCCCAAAAACTCGCTAAAAACCCCAGAAACTTGCTAGAAATCCCCAAAAACTCGCTAGAAATCCCCAAAAACTCGCTAGAAACCCCAAAAAAAACGCTAGTAACCCACAAAAACTCGCTAAAAACCCTTAAAAACTCGCTAGAAACCCCCAAAAATTCGCTAAAAACCCCCAAAATCTCGCTAGAAACCCCCAAAAACTTGCTAGAAATCCCCAAAAACTCGCTAGAAACCCTCAAAAACTCGCTAATATTTTTAATTTAAATATTATTTATTTTTTAAGGTAGGTATCAATTATATAATTATTGATAAATAAAATACTTTGAGTGGGTAAAAATATCTAATGACAAAAAATAAACATTCTTAATGCACGTGATTTAACGAAAACGGGACAAAAGCGGGACGCTTGTTGAATCGGGACTCGTGGCTCAAAATCGGGACTGTCCCGCCTAAATCGGGACGGATGGTCACTTTAGACTCATACTATATGCCTCTAAAATATTTTACCCTCTTTTTTTAACACCCTGTACATACACGCATGTAAAGTAGCTATTTTATAGTGAGTATGCCAAAAAAAAGGTTTAACCTAAAATACCTGAACTAATCTACCGGTGACAAAGGCTGAGTGGAAACAGTTTGAGAAACACTAGTGGCGCCACTTGACGTCTAGTATTTATTACGTATTCACGTTGCATAATTCGTCAAGATGAAGGGTTGGGGGGCGGCGCGCGGAGTGGTTGGGGTTGTTCAATTCGTGCGAACCGAGTTACCAACCTCTACTCATGTCTCTCCCCTCTCTGTGTGTGTGTGTCAATAGCGTTATTCACTTGTATGTTGGTATGTAACGTTATTCACTTGTTACACATGAGCTGACGTTATTCCAACATACAAATATAATTTACTTTTGTCGCTCTCGTGAGCTACGTGACGATGTCTTGTCAAGGAATCGGTCTCGGTGCCCTCATCGACTTCTTTAACGATTATTTTCTCCAGTTGCGAAACATTTCTCGATCTTCTAAATTGAAGCGTTTTCTAAATTTTTAATCGGAAACTTATTTATTAGCCTCGTTTTTTACAAGCTTTTATTTAACTTGCAATGTATGTTAGTTTGTGTGTTTGTTTGTGGGTTTGTGTGTTTGTTTGTGGGTTTGTGTGTTTGTTTGTTTAGGTCAAAACTTGCAAGTCAATTTTGAACGACTTCCACGTATCCAATCGATTTGAAATTTTGTACACATATGTATTCCCGATGACAATACATGATTAAATCGTTTTTAGAAATAAATTCAACCCCTAAGGGGTTCAAACGGCGATGTAGGGTTTTTTTGATTAATCAACGCCCAGGCCAAATCGCTGAAGCTAGAAACTTGAAATTTGGACAGTTGGTTCCTTTTCTGACGTAAGCATCCACTAAGAAAGGATTTCTCGAAATTCAACCCCTACGGGTGTCAAAGCGGGGTAAAATTTTGAAAGATTAAAATGAACAAAATAAAATATTAGTAAAAAAAGACTTTTTAGAGTCAAGCTTTTATTGAAATGTACTAAAAAGGAAAAAATAATATTTAATAATTTTGATTCATAATTATTATAAAAGCGGGGGTTGCGACTAATAAACTATCATAGAGATTACAACCCCCACTTTTATAAATTATTAAATATTATTTTTTCCTTTTCAGTACATTTCAATAAAAACTTGTCTCTAAAAAGTTTTTTTTACTAATATTTTATTTTTTTCGGTTACGCATGTCGAACGTCACGTCACGTCCAATCGACTTGACTTTGGAGAGTGTATAATATATTTAAATTAAATTAAAATTATGGACGCCCGACAACTAAGATCGTTAGTGTTAATTTATTTAATACCTATATTATAATTTATTACAAGAATAAACATTTCTGGTTTTGCCCGCATTAAATCAGTAAAAATTTCAACATTGTGACGTACAAATTTTATTATCTGAAGTTTGCAAGAGATTCAACATTTTTATTAGCAATCATCGGTACTAGTATATGAAACAACAGACGAGCGTCTCGTCTTTGTTTTGGAAACAATAAAACACGTGTACCAACCGTATATTAATAAATTCACCGGAATACAAATTATGTACCCTGCATTGTATAGCAGAAGGATACGAGAGGCAGTTTCTCTGTTGAAAGCGCGGCTCACTTGTTTTCAAAGAAAACAAAAGACTGACGCAATATGGCTGACCTAATTGGAATTAATAATAATTCGACCGTTTAACAGAACACATTTTCTACTGCATTATTCAGTAGATGGATCTTTTTACCCGAGTGCGCGACAGCAAAGGCAGGGTTATGTAATGTTCGATATCAACAGAGAAATTTAGTCTCTGACAGTCTAATAGACCGAGAGCTAGTGACAATATTTTGGTGTTATTTATTCAAGGCCTTATTTTTGTGAAGATGTTGAGGGAGGCATATTAAAGTGCCCTGAGTAAGGGATTTTGCTAGATAGCGGTATGGGAGAGATGCAGACCGCCCCCAACATGTAACAAAAAAAATGGTCACAATTATTAGTGCTTCAAAGCTGAAATTGTTTGTATAGCTTGTCGGTGACCCAATAATGCCATTATAATGTTTGCAGATCGATTAGTTAGTATTAAAGTGGTGGCAGATCACCCTAAACGTGTCATGTACCCGACGAAATTTATATTATTAGTTTAAGGTTCGAATTTTAATATGTTGTTACGGCGACTGTTTTAAGCATATATTTCAATTTGCTGAACAAAATGTCGGTATTAGTATGAGATAATTTTTCAATAGGTAAAAATACACGTATAATATTTATTCAAAGAATCTATGGGTCGAAAAAAATCAACAGCCGGTAGTACTATTAATTCTAAAATAAAGGAATAAAACGAACAAAATTATAAATCATGACTTATTATTACAAGAATGTTGAATTAAATAAAAAATCAGGAACAATAAAGAATATATATCGGCTTTATAGTAATAAGAATTTAATTTATTGGCGCCATTTTATTCTGACGTTTGGAAAAATCTGCTAGATTACGTTCGGAATTGTTTAGATGACTCGAATTGCTCGCTTGTCACGTGACCAAAAATCTGCTCGCTCGGCTCGGTCATTCGAGCGCAAAACCGAACTTACCCATTGTGGTGGAAGAAATGTTATGGTGTAAGAAACGGGTATTTTTATTGTGGAAGGGTGTAAATATTTTCATTGTGGTGGAAGATATTTTGTTGTGTAAGAAACGGGTATTTTTATGGTAGAAGCGAAGGGTGTAGTTGTTTCCATTGTGGTGGAAGATATTTTATGGTGTAAGAAACGGATAATTTTATGGTGGAAGAAAGTGTAGTTTATCTTCATTGTGGTGGAAGATATTTTGTGGTGTAAGAAACGGGTATTTTTATGGTGGAAGCGAAGGTTGTAGTTGTTTCCATTGTGGTGGAAGATATTTTTTGGTGTAAGAAACGGGTATTTTTACGGTGGAAGTGAAGGGTGTAGCTATTTGACTGGGTTGTTTCTTAGCGATTGATGGCACGCCTCGAGGTAACGCGGCCTTAATGACCTATTATGCGCACAATATTGTAATCTTTCACTTTGCAATTTAATTGCAATCGCTAAAGTTGTTAGCATTTTAAAGGTAGCAACACTGACTTATATACATAATATATAAAGCTATGTAATATTTTCGCCAAGCGGGGGTGTCAACAGATGTTTACAGGGGTGGGTTCGAAACACACAACTTGTGGGTTTTCAATTTGACTGCAAACATGGCATGTACACAAGTTTGTAAGAGTACAGTACTGTACAAAGTATTATCGTAATAGGTACATAGACTGTTCATAGCGTAATGACCTGGGATATTTTAAAATATTTAAAATACTAGCCTCTAACTGTGGCTTCGCCTATACGTATATTTAGATTTATGATTTATTATCCTCCATCCCCGAGAGAAATTCCCCTGCGAAACGAAGTCGGGCTGGCGGTGTTGTAAAATTTCCGGAAATATATTATTTAGAAATGTTTCATAACAACCAGGAACTACACAATAGGGTATTTGCCAGTGATCAAAATAAAATATAAAACTTTGTTATAATGAAAGTTTATGCTCTAAAATAGTTATTAGAATTTTTATTTTTATTAATTAAGTTTCGTAAACATATTTAAATAAATAAATAAAATCATGATTTTTAATCTATGTGTCACGTGACTTCGAACACCGCGTGCAGACGTCAATTTTAAGTAAAAAATGAATGTATCCATAGCAACGGAGCTTAGATTGTTTACATCATGTTCACATAGGTACAAAACGGTATTTTTCAACATTCAGTTTCTGATATAATTAGCATCGAGTTAGTAGATATAAACGTACATTCATAAAAATATGACGTCATAGGTTCGTAGAGCAAAAACGATTTTTAGCGGGCGGGGCTAATAAATATTTCAAAAATTATTTTTGAGCTAATTTGAAATCAGAATGAGGTGATTTAGGTGTAATTTTGTTCAGAATTTATTTATTGTCTTAATATAACACGAAAAAAATTTTAGTCCAATATCCTTTTACAATTTGACAAAAATTGATTTTCTTTGCTACTCACAGTGGAAAACAGAGTCCCCATCCTGCTTTGACATTCGTTTGACATTGCTACTTAACTGGCTGTCCATTTCTATATCTATAGTCTAAGGTTCTGACGGCTCGATTTATTCAGGAGAATCGAATAGGCAACGCTGTATCAGTAACGAAAAAAGTATGCTATATTTATTTCACTCTGTTTCATTTGAATTGCCGATTATAATTCAAATACAGTAAATTCAAATTATATATAATTCGAATTATTTCCATAATCGTTGTTACCGGTTATTAAAAAAATCGGAATATCGATTATTTTTAATTCAAATTATCCCATCACTAGTCATCACCCTGTATAGATACTTGGGCAAATTAGACGAGAGTTAGTGACAATTTTTTGGTGTTATTTATTCAAGGCCTTATTTTTGTGAAGATGTTGAGGGAGGCATATTAAAGTGCCCTGAGTAAGGGATTTTGCTAGATAGCGGTATGGGAGGGATGCAGACCGTCCCCAACATGTAACAAAAACAATTGTCACAATTATTATTGCTTCAAGGCTGAAATTGTTTGTACTTGTCGGTGACCCAATTATGCTATTATAATATTTGTAGATCGATTGATTCAGTATAAAAGGGGTGGCAGATCACCCTAAACGTCTCATGTACCCGACGAAATTTATATTATTAGTTCAAGGTTAAAATTTTAATAAGTTGTTACGGCGACTGTTTTAAGCATATATTTCAATTTGCAGAACAAAATGTCGGTATTGACCCCCTTGCAGAACGATATAAATATCTAGGCGAGCAAGTTTCCCTCTAAGAGAGGAGGTTAATACCGACATTTTGTTCTGCAAATTGAAATATTTGCTTAAAACAGTCGCCGTAACAACATACTAAAATTTGAACCTTGAACTAATAATATCAATTTCGTCGGGTACATGACACGTTTAGGGTGATCTGCCACCCCTTTAATACTGGCCAATCGATCTGCAAATATTATAATGGCATTATTGGGTTACTGAAAAGCTATACAAACAATTTCAGCCTTGAAGCAATAATAATTGTGACCATTTTTTTTTTGTTACATGTTTGCTATCTAGCAAAATCATTTACTTAGGGCACTTTAATATGCCTCTCTCAACATCCTAACAAAAATAAGGCTTTGAACAAATAACTCCAAAAAATTGTCACTAGCTCTTGATCTAAATGCATTAATAATAATTTCCAAAATCATATATAATTATGCATTAAGATTAAATGATACAAAAAACAATAATAATGACGACGTCATTACAATAGAGATAGAGTACTAGCAATTACTGGATAAGGAGGAAGCTTCTATTTCTCCATGTATTGTGTGCTGTTGAACATAACCTGTAAATATCAATTACAGCTACTGACGGTGTACAGGCCCCGTGGGGCTTCGTCCCGTCTGTCCGTCCGTATGTCTGTCTGCGTCGCGTCATGACCGTCACGTGAGAACGTGCCGCCAATACATAGTATGTGCAGTATAGCTAAACCTTTACCGGCGGCTTCGCTCGCGTTATTGCCGTTTTTACAAACTTTTAACCTGACTGCCCCAGAAGGAGGGTAATGTTTTTCAAGTGTACGTATTGTTACAAAACTGTTTTCTGAGTTGGCGGAATAAATATTTATTTACAATAATTAAAAATACAATAACAATAAATGCAACAACGAAAAGTCAATTTTAACAATAAAAAAACTTAAACGGCAATTATTGAACTAAACGAGCCACTTAAATAACACTTAAGAAATAACTATATATACAAGGATTATTTATTTGTAATTATTTATGTCACTATTTATATCAGATTTATTTCTAACGTTTATTTATGTCGGACATTTACTCAATTACTTCAGTATTATTTATTTATATCCACTCCACTATTTATATCACTGTACTGACTGATTCGACCGTTGATTGACTAATATTTATATCACTGATCCACTTGATGGCACGACCATTCACTGATTGATTCAACACGACACACTCGCTGTTTATATACCTGCGTGCGGTGTACGCTCAGTGCGTCTTCGTATTCTTTAGCGTTGTCTAGAATCTTCGCGTAGGCACCGCTGTGTTCAACGTCAGACACCGCTTCTCAGAATTCTTGCCCGCCGTTCATATACAGGGTGATCCGTAACAGTATGTTTGTATGTATGTCTATTTCTTTGGCACGCTCTGTAGCCTAAACGGTTTGACGGATTTTGAAAAATTAGGTGTCTATGGATTCGTCATAGTCTCACGAGTGCGTAATGGTATTATGACTCGTGTAACTGTAACAACTCGCTATCGCTCGTTTTTACATACTGTCACTTACTCGCAGGTAGTATACACACCATTACGACGCTAGAAATACAATCTACTATTGAATAAGTAAGTGATAAATATTTATCCACACAAGAAAATTCTATTATTCGCGTCTGGCATTAAGGTCGAAGCCCTCTATTGGGCTTAGTCGCGAACTACCCGAGGAGGTCGTAGCAATGGAACAAAGCGTTGAATGAAGGTAAAAGTGCACAAAATATATGTTTTTCACGAATGACAGTTTATAAAGGTAAGCATATTGCAAAAAGATATTGTTCAGTTTTCACTTGAAGTTTTGTAATAAATAATTCTGTCGTAATACGACTTTTAACCGTTGCACATAACCTGATTGTTGATAGTTTTTATTATAGCGGAATGTTTTACAATGTGTAATTTTGGTTTTTATATGTAGATTTCTCGAGCTTTTTGATTATGTCAAGCTTTAGTAAGTGAAGTAAATAAAACTGAGAGCGAATTCCGTCAGGTACTTGGAAGGTAGAGCTGACGGAAGCAATCTTTTTCGTTTAGCACTGAATTTTGAAAATATCGAAATTAAATTTCACTAAAAACGTTTTGTTATGTCAGCACATAAATGTTGCAATAGGAACAATCATTGCCGTTAAAATGATCACTGAATGAATGAATGAATTGTAAATTATAGACGCTCGACAACAGAAGTCATTAGCGTCTAAATGATCACTGCACAAAAGAGTGCTTTCTGTTACCAGTCTTATTCCAGTTAAACCCATCTATAGCTTCCTCAATTCACTATTTTCAGAAAATTTGTGATACGAAAATGCTGTCGAAGTATTTCGGCAACAAGGAATTGAACACATGTAAGGCATTTCTGAAACTATTTAATACAAATCACATGTAATTAGCTAATGTAAACAAACAACAATGATGTTGTGTGCAACGGTTAAAAGTCGTATTGCGACAGAATTATTTATTACAAAACTTCAAGTGAAAGCTGAACAATATCTTTTAGCATTATGCTTACCTTTGTAAACTGTCATTCGTGAAAAACATATATTTCGTGCACTTTTACCTTCATTCAACGCTTTGTTCCGTTGCTACGACCTCCTCGGTTAGTTCGCGACTAAGCCCAATAGAGGGCTTCGACCTTAATGCCAGACGCGAATAGTCGATTAAAATCTTGTGTGGATAAATATTTATCATAAACGCAAATTGTGAAGGAGTTAACTATTTAATTATATAATTAGGTATACTATTGAATAATCCTCACAACTTTGCCATCTGGGTTTACAGTAAATTGCCAGACTACAGAAAAATTGCCTCTCTTACACCAGCACATTTTCCCCAATAAATTGCATGAAACTGCGCACGCCACTGATACGGAAACATAGTGCCATGACCAGAGGACATTATACAATGCTGCGGCAGTAATGGACAGTGCCGTGTCCGGGCCTCGGGGTGGCGGGGGACCGCGGGGCAGAGAATCGGCTAATGAAATAAGTGCGATTTAAAATAATTAAAACCCACGGGTTGCCTAATTGATTTACATTTCCTTGATTAAATGCATGTATAGAGGATGGTTCATAAATCGCCCCGGGACTTTAAAATTTAATTGTATAGCTTTTTCAAGGGCAAATACACTCTTTTTCAAAAATTCGGGAAGTTATTGGTTTTAGTTCGATTTTCGAAACTTGAATTTTCAACAGATCTCGACGTTTTGAAGTCCTAGGAAGCTATTCTGACTTTTTTTAAGTGGATGTGTGTATGTATGTATGTGTGTATGTAAGTATATGTAAACCTTGAATATATTTTGAACGGATCGATCGATTGAGATCGGGTTTGCGGCACTCGAAAAAGTTTTATTTAATTTAGATTTCCTAAAAATTTGAACTTAATCGATTAAATGGATTTTGAGAATTTTCAAAAATAAAATTTTCAAAAAATCGTTTTTTTTAATAACTTTTAAAATGCTTTACCAATTGATTCCAAAATCTATTTAGCTCTATTCCTCAAAAAACTGCGTCGAATGCCGCAAACCCGATCTCAATCGGTTGAATTGTTCGAGAGATATCGTTGTCGAAAAATTTTCAAAAAAGTGTTTTTTCAAACAATAAAAATAGGTAAAAAAACTTTTAAGGTAAACTTTTATTTTAAATCATCAGCTGTACTAAAAACTAGAAAATAATTAGGACACAAACCAAGGGGCACTTTGTGTCGCTGCGTCAGCGGAATAAGTAATAAAAACGTGGGGCGCATTTGAAATATTTCTGTTGGTGGGCTTGGAAACACATTTTTCTAGACAAGCCGTTCTTATTTAATAATTATACAGTCGTTATACAGATTTTTATGCGCCTCACATTTTTATTACTTATTCCCTGACGCAGCGACAGAAAGTGCCCCTTGGTTTGTGTCCTAATTATTTTCTAATTTTTGGTACAGCTGATGATTTAAAATAAAACCGTTTAACTTAAAGTTTTTTTACAGCTATTTTTATTTTCAAGTTTTTAGTTTGATTTCTGACCCGTATGCAAACTCCTCATCCTTTCAACTGCCAACCTCCTGATTCCATCATCAGAGCCTCGTTACCAAGTTGAAATTATCATAATATTGTATTGTTACGGGAAGTAGTTGAAAAAGCTGTCGCAAGATTTGAAACAAAGATAGTAACAAACAAATAAACGGGGTCAAGCTAAATAAAACTATATTAACGTAGAAAGGGTTGAACAACTTTTTTTTGCAAAATTTGTAGGTTGATAGTTAAGGAGCACGATCTTAACTTTTTTTTCCCCTCAAAATAGAGTGCATAAATCTCAAGGAGATCTAAAAAACACTTATTTGGAAATAGCGCGAAAACAGTCACTTTTGTGACAAACAATTTGAAAGCTGATAAATTTACAAACAAAATGACATCTTTAAAGTGAAATATTTTTAATCGTTACAAAAATCATCTATTATGTGCATTTGGTCATTATTTATGGATAATACCAAAAATAGACAGGTGGAAGTTTCAGGGATGGCCTGCAGGGTCAACCGTTTTTCACTTTTTTTTTTTAGTGGAACTTCTTTAGGCACAGAAGGTAGAGGTGATTCCGATCGGATATGGAAAAAGCGTGACCGAAGTGGCGGGAGACAACCGCGGTACTAGTATAGAGAAATTAGTTAACTTGCTAACGAGTCAAGTAATTCTTTTTGTTTTAAGTGACGTCTTTAGGCGCGGTACGTAAAAGTGATTTAGATCGCATATGCGGAAAAAGCGTAACCTAAGTGGTGGGGAACAACCGCGGTACTAGTATAGAGAAATTAGTTAACGTGCTAACAAGTCAACTAATTCTTTTTTTTAGTGACGTCTTTAGGCGCGGTAGGTAAAAGTGATTCCGATCGGATATGGAAAAAGCGTGACCGAAGTGGCGGGGGATAACCGCGGTACTAGTATAGAGAAATTAGTTAACGTGCTAACGTCAAGTAATTCTTTTTTTTTAAGTGACGTCTTTAGGCGCGGTAAGTAAAAGTGATTCCGATCGGATTTGGAAAAAGCGTGACCGAAGTGGCGGGGGATAACCGCGGTACTAGTATAGAGAAATTAGTTAACGTGCTAACGAGTCAAGTAATTCTTTTTTTTTTAAGTGACATCTTTAGGCGCGGTAGGTAAAAGTGATTCCGATCGGATATGGAAAAAGCGTGACCGAAGTGGCGGGGGACAACCGCGGTACTAATATAGAAAAATTAGCACTTAAAAAAAAGAATTATTTGACTCGTTAGCAAGTTAACTAATTTCTCTATACTAGTACCGCGGTTATCCCCCGCCACTTCGGTCACGCTTTTTCCATATCCGGTCGGAATCACTTTTACTTACCGCGCCAAAAGACGTCACTTAAAAAAAAAGAATTAGTTGACTCGTTAGCACGTTAACTAATTTCTCTATACTAGTACCGCGGTTGTCCCCCAACACTTCGGTCACGCTTTTTCCGCATATGCGATCGCAATCACTTTTACCTACCGCGCCTAAAGATGTCACTTAAAAAAAAAGAATTACTTGACTCATTAGCAAGAGTCAAGTAATTCTTTTTTTTTAAGTGACATCTTTAGGCGCGGTAAGTAAAAGTGATTCCGATCGGATATGGAAAAAGCGTGACGAATGTGAGCAAAAAAAACTGAAAGTGACGTAGCGAAACACGACTTGGATTCAAAAAATTGGTTCGAAAATTGAATTATGTCTACGCGACTCTGACGGGGCCCACCTCAAAACACAAAAGAAAGGCTGAGTGTTTATAAAGTAGTTCCCGTATGTAAGAGGGTCAAAGCGGCTGCCTGTATTATCGACATGGTTGATAGAGAGGATAGATACCTGTTCTGAACAAACATCGACGCAACAATCACTGTCTGTCGCTATCCTTGTTTGTTGTGTATACAGGACGTGCTCTACTATTCGAAGTCTTCAATTGAGATACTATATTTATTATAATAGTAGACAGCTGTTTTCGAAATTGTGAATGGTTTTAGCTGGGTATTGTAATTTTACAAAGAAATACCAAAATCTAGTGATGAGCGAATACGAGATATTTTTACAATCGAAACAATTGTAATTGGGTTTTTAAATGAATTTTTTTTTACTTAAATGGAAGGACCACATACAAGTTTTATAGCAAAACTGTTTTTATTTAATTTTTTTGCTTACTTATTAAAAAGTTATATTTAAATAAAAATTAATTTTTAAACTCAGTTCCGATAACGCGCCGAAAGAATCCGAACGCGTGTGACGTCATTATGTTATCTATGGTCTTTGTATCCATGGTTACCAAGTTAAAAATTTATTATTTTTGATAGTTTATATTAGAAATCGTGTCCATCGTGATTATAATAAAATTAAGCAAAATCGCAGGATAGTGGACAATATAATTTGATTTATTAAATTAAATGTACCTTTAATTTAATAAATCAAATTATATTGTCCACTATCCTGCGATTTTGCTTAATTTTATTTTTGATAGTATGTGTAATACATATACACAAATACCAACAAATGCAGACACATTTTAACATAACGACGTCACGAACATTCCTGGCGCGTTTTGAAGTCACGTGATATTTTTTAAATTTTTATACATTTTAATTAATTTTTAGTAATTTACTATAGCTTTAAAAAAAATTTTCTTTTCGATTTTCAATATTATTTATGTTAAATTATTAGAAAAAATTAAGAAATTAATAATTTTTTTTAAACTTAAATACCTAAATTATTGTTCATAATAACAATCGAGTTCACAATCGATTCGAAGTTTGATTTTACAATCGAAATATTCTATTATTCAAATCGATTATTTGCCACATAGGTTATATTTATTTTATTGTAAATTATAGACGCGTTGACAACTTAGGTCATTAGCGTCGTAATTACATTAAATAACAACACACTTAAAGTTAAAACATCCATGAGCGGAGGTGGAATTCGAACCCAGAGGCCGCGTCGCTAACCACTGGACCACTCTATCATCTCACATAGGTTATAGCAATAGCAGAGAATGAGAATACATATAATCGCGATTCAAGTTTCTATGCTAGTCGACTGACGTTCACGCGACTCGTTGATTGTTCACTGTTCACACTGTTCAGTCGGTACTCACTACTCTGTGATCTCTTCACTATTGAATTCGTATTACGCGATTACTGCACAATCGACCATCGACTCGACCACGCAGTTGCTGAATGATGAACGATTGTATGTGGCTCTCGACAGTGTACGATTCAGTACTATGCGACTCGGTCTCGGTGAAGTATGAAACAACAACAATCGAGTCCAAGTGACAACCATCCAAAGTCATCGAGATGTTTGAACAATCGAGACAATCGACTAAACATCTCGTAATCGCGCATCACTACCAAAGTCTATATATTTTGCAGCTTTGGATAAAAAAAGTAGATTTTACATAATATCACGCGAATAAAAAATTATATCGACTTCGTAAGGGTGTCAATCGAGGCGTGTTAACGTCATTTTGATCCGACATAAATTTTATAAAAATCGGTTCAGCCGTTTTTGTTTTTTTTAATCATTGTTAAAAATAAATAGTAATTATGTTTTAAGTATTAAAATGATTACTTTTCTGTGTAATATCTAATTTAATTATTATTATTAAATATTTATCAAACTGGGAAGTTCATCGTGTGGACATCAAGGGTCCTACTTTAGTCCTAATAAACGACCCACCTCACGGCTTGTTTTCAATTCGAATTATCCCATCACTAGTAATTAGAGATTGTGTTTTAAAGACCACCAACAGCTAAGGTTATTTGGGCCTAGCACCAATTCATAATTATTATTTTTTTTTAATATTAAATTGAAAATTCAATTGACACTTTTACCAGCTCTCTCGGGCTAGAACCCGAGAACTGGGGACTTGTAATAGAGGAACCATAGCAACGCCATGTAAACAACAGCGCCGCTACACTCTCGGCTATTCTCAAGCCCCCATCCATCACTAGTAATGATGCATATATATTAGAACAGTACCTATATTATGACCAGCCTGTATATAGTGTTTACCAGGCAAGCAAAGTGAAGAGATGAAGCCGTGATATAAAATTCTATTATAGATTGTTTGTACTTCGGCGGTCGGGACTTGAACCTGGGTCGTCCCTCATCCCTCTCGTGTACCGGACGTGCTCAATAAGTCGATGTATGTAGTTCGTGCGTAAAGAAATCTACTGGGTGAACTTGTATGTTTTTTTTTAAGGCCGCCAACTGCCAATATTTTTCGGACATAAATCTAGTACTAATTCATATTTTCAAATTGTTATTATTCTTTGATTAAAATCCATTTTTGCTTGAGAATAACTGAGCGTGTAGCAATCATAGAGAAATCATAGATAGAGTAGAGAAGGCACCCAAAAAATAAAAAAGTTTCATTTTAAAAATGTTTCTGCTTGGGATCGAAATTATTGTGATCGTGATCGACCTATTGCCGACCACTGATCACTTGCATAGCATATTTTTTCTCGTTCTACAGTACACTGTAAGAAATATGAAGGCCGATTACATAGATTATCGATGGTCCATTTGTAGCCAGCGATTAATCTGGTAATAGGCACACAAAGAGACAATGGCGTCGCAAACAGGTATCGCCTGCACATCGCGTAGATTCCATAAAAACACATTGCGCATGCGTGGTTACTAATTTTACATTAATTTGTTTTGTATTCATTCATTTTATATATGTAACTATACATTTTATTTTGTAATTTTTACACACTTTATTGGAATATTACACAAATTATGTAATTTTAATTTACTTTGTGTAAAAATCACTAACTTTACAGTAAAAGTTTTTATGAGGTTTTCTGTGTAAAAATAAATAATAATGTAAAATCACTTAGAAAATCGAGCGAATTCTACCTTAACTTTCAAAGTATTTTTACATCCATTTTTTACAGTGTACCTATAAGTAGTAGGTATACCAGGTAGCTTACCTGCATTTTCATTTGTTCAGATTCACATTTTTAATTTCAACTGTTTATTTTTACCTCTAGCTTCGTTTGTTTAGCAACGGAATAGTAATTTATTATTGCAGCTACAGAAACAAACGACAAACGTTTGCATTACAGATCCTTGCTTTTCATTTGTTATATAACTGTGATCATCTGCTTTATTATTTAAACAAAAGAAAGCGCTATCTTTTATGGCTTCTCCTTCTCTCTTCAACCATATTATATGGCCTGCTCACAGCTCAGGCCCATTTATGGCTAACGTAACCAGTATATCAATACATACGGGTTCAATTTTGAAGTGCACAGGCGCGTACGCCGTACATTCGTTACCTATTTTGACATTTTAATTTAGATATAAAATTTTCTATTTATTTCACTTTTTTAGTGTTCCGTACCAAAATTGGAAAAAACGGAACACTTATGGCCTCACTCCGGTATCTGTCCGTCTGTCTGTCACAAGCTCCCAGAGTTAAACGGTACTAGCTATATTTATTTTATTTATTGTAGATTATAGGCGCGTCGACATCTCAGGTCATTAGCGTCTTTCAACTACACTAAATAACAACTATCTTAAAACTAAATAACATCACAAAACATCCATGAGCGTAGGTGGGATTCGAACCCACGGCAGTTCAGGCACTAGCTATAGAGAGTCTAAATTTGCCATAGTTAAAGTTTGTTATGGCCCAATGCTGTGGTTTGGGTATGGATAAATTATTCGGATAATTGCGGGTAATAATGGGGGTTCAAACAGGTTATGAAAAAATGACAAAAATTCAACTCCATCGAGTGGGCGTTATTTATCAGGTGTTATTTATTCAAAGCCTTATTTTTGTGAAGATGTTGAAGGAGGCATATTAAAGTGCCCTGCGTAAGGGATTTTGCTAGATAGCGGTATGGGAGGAATGCAGACCGTCCCCAACATGTAACAAAAAAAAATGGTCACTATTATTGCTTCAAGGCTGAAATTGTTTGTATAGCTTGTCGGTGAACCCAATAATGCCATTATAATATTTGCAGATCGGTTGGTCGTACTTAAAAGGGTGGCAGATCACCCTAAACGTGTCATGTACCCGACGAAATTGATATTATTAGTTAAAAGTTCAAATTTTAATACGTTGTTACGGCGACTGTTTTAAGCATATATTCGAATTTGCAGAACAAAATGTCTGTATTAACTCCCTTGCAGAACGATATAAACACCTAGGCGAGCAAGTTTCCCTCTAAGAGAGGGGGTTAATACCGACATTTTGTTCTGCAAATTGAAATATATATGCTTAAAACAGTCGCCGTAACAACATATTAAAATTTGAACCTTGAATTAATAATATAAATTTCGTCGGGTACATGACACGTTTAGGGTGATCTGCCACCCCTTTAATACTGACCAATCGATCTGCAAATATTATAATGGCATTATTGGGTTCAACGACAAGCTATACATACAATTTCAGTCTTGAAGCTGTAATAATTGTGACAATTTTTTTTGTTACATATTGGGGCCGGTCTGCATGCCTCCCATACCGCTATATTGCAAAATCCCTTACTCAGGGCACTTTAATATGCCTTCCTGAACATCTTCACAAAAATAAAGCCTTAAATAAATAACACCTAAAAATTGTCACTAGCTCTCGGACTATCAGTGTCGGATTTATCGTACATTATTAATTACGCTGTTTTGTTAATTCGCTGTTATTACTACGGTTACTTCGTATGTTTTATGTGTAAAAATTTAACAGCGATTAACAAAAACAGCGTGATAAGTGTACGATAAACCTGACATAAGAACCATAGACCAAGAAGTTCGGAAATTCTAAGATAAGAACCATACGAAATACGAATCACATGTCTTTGTTTATTTGTTTACTTAAGTGAACCTAACATGACTGTTTATAAAAATTCACCAAGTTTTTTACAAAATATTTGTAAGTAGGTATTAAGTGAAGTGAAATTTGCATTAATTTTTACAATAAATACAAATTTAACACGTAAGTCGTGACCAAATACATAATTAGATGAATGCATAATGACTGCAAACAGTATATGAAGACACCTGTTGTAAGAACAATGACGTAACGCAATGTTGTAATCAAGAAAAATTCATTAATTCAAACCTATGTCACCGTAGGGATTTTAACCCTAAACTTTCCTGATTACAGCATTGTGTTACGTCATTGTTCTTACAACAGGTGTTTCATATACTGTATGCAGTCATTATGCATTCATTTAATTAATTTTTACTTTGATGTTCGGTCTATAACATTTTTTCTCGATTTTTGGTCCGTGTCCAATGTACATAGATTCATCTCCTAACTCTTTAACCAACCTCTATACTCCCTGATTTCACGTATCGAGTCGGATACAACGTGTAGACTGTAGGTACATCAGATGCTTTTAATTTCTACGCGAGCTTAACTGGCAGCTTGCGATCGACAGTTTGGCGATCACTGGCCTATTAAATCGAGCGTCTTTACACTGTAAGAAATGAGAAGGCCGATTACATAGATTATCGATGGTCTATTTGTAGCCAGCGATTAATGTGGTAATAGGCACACAAAGAGACAATGGCGTCGCAACAGGAATTGCCTGCACATCGCGTAGATTCCATAAAAACTCATTGCGCATTTACATTAATTTGTTTTGTATTCATTCATTTTATATATGTAACCATACATTTTATTTTGTAATTTTTACACACTTTATTAGAATATTATTGTATTCTTGGACTCCTGCCCTAGCACTGGTCTTCCAAGTTGGGCAGGAAATCCTCTAATTTTTGTAAAATATTTGTTTATTTTGTATATTTTTTTCACTGAGGAAATAAATAATTTGAATTTTGAATTACACAAATTATGTAATTTTAATTTACTTTATGTAAAAATCACAAATTTGTTTAACTTTACAGTAAAAATCCAAGTTTTTATGAAGTTTTCTGTGTAAAAATAAATAATAATGAAAAATCACTTAAAAAATCGAGCGAATTCTACCTTAACTTTCAAAGTATTTTTACATCCATTTTTTACAGTGTAATCTACAATATTTAGTCTTTTAAACCTGCATGTATTGACATGTTGGTTTCCTATAATAATAGACAGATACGGTTCGAACATTCCATGTATAGATGGTCGAACTGTATTGCTTTATTTAAACAAAAATACTAGAAGTCGTGACGAAGTGGTCTGAAATTAAACCTTAATTTACTGCGCATGACTGCTTTCTCTGTGCCCCGAAGTAACATAGTTAAACCGATTATTGAATTATTAGTCGATTTCTGAACGGGAAACGCGTTCCTTAACTGGCTGGGGTTAAATAAAACACCTGCGGAGGGGGTTGTTGAGGGTTTGTCGTATATGCAAAGACCCTCCGATTTCAGTGTGTTTACATGTGTGCAAAAAAATAATGAAAAACTCACGCGTTTCACTTGTATAGTCCAGGGGTCGGCAACCTTTTGAGACGGAAGAGCCAAAAGTTACAATTTACAAAATTTCCCAGTTTTTAAAGAGCCACTAACATTTTTATTTCAATATTATGATATTTGTTTAGGATTAGGTATATAAATTTGATTTTTGATTTAAAATAATAGCTTTAAATATGAAATAATATTTATTCATATAAAAACATACAAATGTTTCGCACAAAACATATTAAAGTATTTTAGCTAGCTATAATGCAGTGCACCAATAACTAAACAAACAGAACAGTGTTGCCACATTTAAAAAATGTCAGCTGTCCGTATACTCTCTACTCCACCTATTCTCACTGTTCTATGTTGAGTGTTTTTATCCTGTTTAAAGTTTTTTTTGCAGTTTAATATTTTTTATGAGTTTTGAAAATAAAATAATATAATTATTAATATTTGTGCATGGAACTGGAGAGCTGCATCTGAACATCATAAGAGCCGCAGGTTGCCGACCCCTGGTATAGTTAAATCACATTGAGGTAAAAGATATAGAGCAGCATTTCGCAATCTATGGGTCGCGAGCGAATATTGGGTGGACCCTGAAAAATAGGACGATACATCGACCGACCGACAAATACATCCTTCTCATTGCAATAGCATTCCTTGTAATTAATTAAGTATTAATTTTCGATTGTAACTGAATGTTTTTTTCTTATTTGAACAGTCCTTCATTCATATAGTTATAGCCCTTTTTAACATTGGAAATGTTTATGTTCGTATATGGGGACAGAGTTACGAGTTTCCGTTCAAGGCCAAAAGACAACGGTGTCGCGATCAAGTGAGGAGCAATCATGCAAAATTGAACAAGTGCAATTTTTTCGAAAGGTGTTTTATATCATGTTTAGTTAATTGAGAGGTATTTGCGACGATCTGCGGTGTTACTTTTGAGCAAATGTTAATAAATACTGTAGAAAAATCCATTTAAAAGTTAAGTAATCAAGCAAAAGTGAACGCGTATATAACAGAAGAATAATAGGGTTATTCCTGACAAAACTAAACAATGCATTGATAAATATTCTGTGTATAATAAACAGTTAATTATGTTTCATATATGCTGTTATCATTTCCAATGTCCTCGATGGTTGGAAGGATTGCGAAATCTGTGAAGGTGAGTCCCGAATTTGTAGCACATTCCTCCCTTGTGGCACAATGTACTATTGTACGTTTTCGTTTACAGCATTTTGAATTGGCTGCATTTTCGAAACCTCCGACCTTACAAAACACTGCAATGCAATAACAGCTGTTTGCTCAAGAATGCTTTACTACAATAATTTCATATATTGTCCGTACGTCAGTAGCGGCTCGTTATTTCCGATGTCTGAAAACAACGCTTGAATTATTAATGATTTAGTAGGTACTAAATAAGAAATCTTAGTAACTTGTGAATAATAATTAATTAATGTTAATTTATAATAACAAATAATATAATTCATAACCCTAATTCCATTAACGAATTACTACAGTTTTCATACAACTATGTTGCCATTATTGTTACAAAGATCTACATAAGCAAAAGAAACAGGATATGTGCCTCACCCATATATGCGCTACTTCATACATTTAAATTTTTGCTTTTCCCCTCAGCATTTTTAAAATTATAATAAATGATTATCTAAACTAATATTATAAAATTGGTAAATTCTGCTTTTTGTACAATAGAAGCACTACTGGGTATCTATCGATGTGTTTGTATATATAGTAACGCGCCTACAAAGTTCACATCATGAGAGAGTCATGCTTTTAATGATTTATACAGAAGTTAATAACTTTAATAAAAATAAACTAAATCGTAACTTAGTCTGTAATTGTCAAGTTCTAAGGACTAGAAGAGCGAATTTTCCGTTTTCATAATTTTTTTCCAGTTTTTCAAATTTCAATCTATCTGTGTCTATTTGTTTGGTTGAACGCGCTAATATCTCAGGAACTACCAGTCCGATTTGAAAAAATTTTTTTTTGTTAGATAGCCCATTTATTGTGGAAGGCTATAGGCTATATAATATCACGCTACGACCAATAGGAGCGGAGCATCAATGAAAAATGTTGCAAAAACGGGAAAAATTATTCCTTTTGAGAGCTTCCGTTGCGTGCGCTGCGTAAACGGTTAAAGTTACGC
The DNA here is from genome assembly GCA_039654895.1 of Mongoloraphidia duomilia. Classification (NCBI taxonomy): domain Eukaryota; kingdom Metazoa; phylum Arthropoda; class Insecta; order Raphidioptera; family Raphidiidae; genus Mongoloraphidia; species Mongoloraphidia duomilia. The sequence continues at coordinate 3,508,618 of CM077527.1, read as the reverse complement.
AAAAATCACGTATGACGGAATTGTTCCCCTTTAAAAGTTCTAAAAAAAGGTCCGCGACAGCATATGTCTATTTTTTAAGATTGACTCACTATAACTTTTTTTATGGTAATGAAATTTGTTCGTAATTATAATATTCAAGCGAACGAGCGAAGCGAGTGAGTAGTGTATTTATAATATTCAAGCGAGCGAGCGAAGCGAGTGAGTAATGTAATTATAATATTCAGGCGAACGAACGAAGCGAGTGAGTAGTGTATTTATAATATTCAAGCGAACGAAGCGAGTGAGTATCTATGGTGTATTGCACCCGGGCGAAGCCGGACGGGGCCGCTAGTTATTAATAAAATCCATGGGCATCAATAACATCTAACGTACTTCAGTACAGTAAGACATTGAAATGTAATATGGTTATTGCTGATTTTTAGTGTATTTGCCCGAACGGACCATTTTAAGGGTAGTTTTTAGGGATTGAAAAAAGTTTTTGGGCCCAAAAATACCGAAAAAATTCTCAGAATCGTTTCAAAATTGAAATTTAACCTTTTAGTGAAGATTAAAATGTGCTGCTAAAATTTTAATAAAATCGGCCCGACAGGACCGGACTTACAGATGTTATGAAAACACTGGTTTGCGGATAGTGATTTACTTACTGAAGGGTGTATTTAATTTGGTACAGAGGTTGCATTGATAATAATGTCGAAATTAAGAAAAAAAATATTATTTTAAGGGATGTATTAAGGAGTTAAATTTTTTATTTTGTCCAAAAACAAACTTAAGTTCACGTATTAAAGCCGCAAGGCCTGTATTAGCAAATACATTATATTGTCGGCAGGGTTTGGCACTGCGACCCGAGTTTTTAGTGTATTTGCCATATGGCACATACACTATTGGCGTCGGTCGGATGGCGGGACCTAGGGGTCGGACCAAAATTTCTCGACGTTTCATAGCCTCCTGAACAGTTTGGCACCATTTTTGGAAAAGTCTGTTTTCGCCGTGGATATTCAACGTCGGCTAGTCTGTTGAATCTTTGTGATGACATAACTCGTGCTTTTGACGAGTCTAAAGTCTCTCTTATTTCCCAAATAGACCTCTCTAAGGCTTTTGACTTGGTAAACTATGACTTACTAGCTGCGAAACTTAAATCTGTTGGATTTTCAGCCACATCCCTTTCTTGGTGCATTGATTATCTCAGTAATCGTAATATGCAGGTAATGATTAAGGACATTTCATCTAACTTAAAACCGATTACTTGTGGTGTGCCACAAGGTTCCATTCTAGGTCCTATATTTTTCCTTATATTTACTATTGATTTGCATTACTTTCTTGAATATTGTACTGTGCACGCTTATGCTGACGATACTCAACTTGTGCTTAGTTTCGATCCAAATGATTCTGCGTTATTCTCTTACTATCTTAACAGTGATCTTGAGCGACTATCTCGATGGGTTAAAAATAATGGTCTCAGAGTTAATGTTGATAAATCTGCTCTTCTTTTAGCTGGTAACAAAATATTGCGTGATAAATTCGCTAATTCCCACTCTGTTATAACGTTTTCCGATAAGCAATTGGAGCTGTCTGATTCTATAAAAATCCTGGGTGTTTACTTAGACTCTGAACTTAATTTTTCCTTACATCTGAATAAAAAATTACAAGCAGCTTACTTACGTTTAAAACAAATCTACCAGTACAGATCTATGCTAGATTCAGAAGCTAAATTACGTTTAATGAACACTTTAGTTTTACCTATTGTATACTACTGTAACCTTGTATATTTTCCTCATCTTCGTGTGGTTGATAAAAATAGGCTCCGAATTTTGCAAAATTCCTGTTTGCGATACGCTTATGGTGTTCGTAAATATGATCACATTACTTTTTATAGACTTAAGTCAAACATGCGTGAAATTGATGACATCTTGCGTCTTAACTATTGCATTTTTACATTTAAAACTTTAATCACCCGAACACCTAAATATTTATATAGTAAAATACTTCATAAGCAATCAGTTTCAAATAGTGATCATGATTTACGTTATAAAGACAAATTATCTATTCCAAAATTTCGCACGACTAAATTTAAAGCTTCGTTTACGTACTTGGCTCCTTTCTACTATAATAACTTGCCTTCTGAGCTAAAATGTTTAAGTCTCAACTCTTTTAAAATAAAAATTAAATCTGTACTATAAAGTATAAATTTACATTAGCCTGATGCCAATATTTTTATTATTCACTATACTCATATACCTACCTATATATTTTATTTTTTTTGTATATGCTTTTTATATGTATATTCTTTTTATATGTATTTTCTTTTTAATATGTATATTTTTATATGTTTTTATGTTTGTAACAATATGTGTACTTTATATAATATGTAGTTTTCCGGGTTAAGTTGAAAAGCAGCGTTTTCGCTGACCTTCGCCTATTGGATTGTACCCGTTCGATTCAATAAAGACATTTATTATTATTATTATTATTATTATTATTATTATATATTTGGATATATATATATATGTGTGTGCGGGCTATAACTTTCGAAAGAGTTAATTGATTTTGACGAAATTTGGTACGCACGTTGAAATTCATCACCGCACGAAGCCTATTTAAAATGGGCCCAATCGGACCATTTTAAGGGTAGTTTTTAGGGGTTGAAAAATGTTTTTGGGCCTAAAAATGGCGAAAAAATTCTCAGAATCGTTTCAAAATTGAAATTTAACCCTTTAGTAACGATTAAAATGTGCTGCTAAAATTTTAATGAAATCGGCCCGACAGGACCGGACTTACAAATTTTATGAAAACACTAGTTTGCGGATAGTGCTTTACTTACTGAAGGGTGTATTTAATTTGGTACCGAGGTTGCATTGATAAAAATATTGAAATTAAGAAAAAAATATTATTTGAAGGGATGTATTAAGGGGTTAAATTTTTTATTTTGTTCAAAAACAAACTTAAGTTCACATAATAAAGCCACAATGCCAGTATAAGCAAATACACTATATTGTCGGCAGGGTTTTGGCACTGCGACCCGAGTTTTTTTATACTTACTGTAGGTCAACCAAATAAGCATTTTTCTGCGAAAGGGGTCGTATGGTTTTTGTTTACTTTTTTTTCTCTTATACATCTCGCCTTCATCCCCTATACACTGGAGTATTAAATGTTATAAGGTAAGATGGGATTTATTTATTTATTGTAAATTATAGACGCGTCGACAACTTAGGTCGTAGCGTTAGATTATACATTAAATAACAACACACTTAAAACTAAATGACATCAGAAAACATCCATGAGCGGAGGTGGGATTCGAACCCACGACAGTCTGAATCAGAGGCAGCGACGCTAACCACTGGACCACGACTGTCCTCTCCTCTGGTAAGATGGGATGTTACAAAGTATACTTTGGCTGTAACACAGTCGTAGTCTACGTCAAAACGCGAGACGAGTCGATTCAATCGACATTCGACGAGCCGCCCCTGAAACAAAACACAGACGTTTATTTAAGGGAGTCGAGCATGCGTGAAACAAGACGAAATAGCTTCGTTATTGGCCGTTGATGACGATGCTCTTGTGTTTCCGTCGGATTTAACAATTGCCTGCCGCTTACTACACCGTCAGATGTTTTTCGACACAGATCAAACGAAAATAATTATTGTATCCATTTTATGATTTAACAGTAATTGTTGCTTCAGTCATATTGACAAGCGACTAGACCCTGCAGTCAGGGTTCATTCTGATTGGTCGAATACCCCATGTTATGTCGTTTGAGAGACACACACACACCTAAATGAACGTAATAACTAACTAGTGAACTCTGTACTAATATGAATAGTTGATAGCGATTAAAAAATGGATTTTGTATGTGGAGAATGTTCAAACACATATTCTTCAAGACAGGCATTAATGTTCACAAAATTAGAATGAAAAGTTCAGATAAGGCTTGTAATCTAATTCTTTCTATAAAAGTCGATCAATTTTCTGACATTTCAAAATAAAACTTAATTAAAATTTATTTTTCTATTCCAATTTCTCAAGAACTGTTGTTGTATAAATTTTGGACATCCTTATATCTCAAATAATAATATTAAATTAGGTTTTATTTTGAAATGTCAGAAAATTGATGGAGTTTTATAGAAAGAATTATATTACAAGCTTTACCTAAAGTTTTCATTCTAATTTTGTGAACATTAAATGCCTGTCTTGAAGAATAAGTGCTTGAACATTCTCCACATACAAAACCCATTGGCACCATTACTATTTTCCATTTTTACCACTTCCCGTTTTATACATTTTTATACTTCAACTTAATTAATAGCAATGTGCGAATGGAGGAATTATAGGACATTAGGTTAAGGTAGGCAACTTTGGGAGCATAGGAGTTTGACAGGTAATCGGTCATGGCCTTGAATAATGAACCATCTCGATATTCATCTGGAATTATTGAGGGGAACCATGGAAAACCTCAAACAAGATGGCCGGTACAGGAATTACCGTTTCTCGACGTGAGGCAGTAGGAAAAAGTCCCAGCCACATCTGCCCCCGCCGGGATTCGAACCCAGTACCTTCCCAATGCGAGTCTAGTGCTGTACCACTATTGTTACATCGCTGGGTGATTCGCTTATAATGACCTCAGTTGTTGAGCGTCAACAATGCGATTGTTGTTTTCATAAAACCGCGTGACGGTTCGATATTTACTGTGTCGTTTAATACTATCGACAGTCGCTAATTAATATAAACGATCCAGTTTTAATCCGTTGGGGATTTGTGTTGGCAGCGCTGCACCATGTGACTGATTGATGTGATGACGACGCAATAATGTAATCTTTAATTGAAACGTGACTAATTTCACGCTGAATCGATTAGTCGTCGCTGCTGTTTTGTTTGTTTAATAGACGTGGACACCCCTGTTTGTTTTTGTTATTAGGTAATAGTCTGTCATTTAATTGTTTCACGAATGATGTCGAAAATGCACGATGGAAAAATTATCGCTTTTTATTTGTTAGAGAGAGACCACTGTAAAAATTGTGAAATTGTGTTTTAAAGACCACCAACAGCTAAGGTTATTTGGGCCTAGCACCAATTCATATTTTCAATTCATTATTTTTTGTTTTTTATAATAAATTGAAAATCCAATTGACACTTTTACCAGCTCTCGGGCTAGAACCCGGGAACTGGGAACTTGTAATAGAGAGACCATAGTAACGCCATGTAAACAACTAAAGGACCTAGGCATGTGTGTCAAAGAATAATATATAATAATCTACCTTCTGATATTAGGCAAATTGAAAGTTACAATAAATTTAAAAGTTCTCTAAAGTTCTCTTTAATTGAACAGGCGTATTACTGTCTCGATGGAATTCTTTGGGAATCCCAGGTAATTATCTTGCAATTTTACACACTATTTGTTTTTTTTAGATATAACAAATAAAGAGAATTTATTATTATTATATCAGGGATGGCGAACCTATGGCACGCGACAGAATTTTGTCGGCACGGCATTATAATTAAAAAAAATCGACTTATGACCAGTCCTATACTTCCCACCTATATAGTAAATATTTGCAAAAAATAAACACTCTTTTTGTATTCTTTGAAAAAAAGCATGGCCCTCTTTTTTGTTTGGTGATCTAGTGATGGCTAGCTTAATATAGCAAAAACCATGGTTACCTTGATTTACGTACAATTTTTATTATTTTTAGTAAAATATTTTTTTTCTCGAAAACTATCCATTTTAGAGAAAAAAAATATTTACATTTTTTCATATTGTAACATCTAGAATTCATTTATCCTATCAAAAATATTCTTGTAAAGAAAAAAAATGCCAAGTCTCGCAACACTTTCGCCGTAAAAAGTTTTGAGATCCCGAAAAGTACCAAGTCAGCCATTCTATTACCTTTGACTATGAAGTTAGCAAATTACTCGATAGTTGTCTTAAAACTACACAGGTAAAATAAAGAATAATTTATAAATAATATTTTATGACTGTAAACTTGTAGTACCTTTTGAACTTGGCAATCACGTGGCATAGGTGCACTGTGATGAGATATTGTTTTTATTAAAACTTTATCGCACGGTATCATATATCCTGATACTATGTGATTGCCAAGTTCAAAAGGTACTACAAGTTTACAGTCATAAAGTATTATTTATAAATTATTCTTTATTTTACCTGTGTAGTTTTAAGACAACTATCGAGTAATTTGCTAACTTCATAGTCAAAGGTAATAGAATGGCTGACTTGGTACTTTTCGGGATCTCAAAACTTTTTACGGCGAAAGTGTTGCGAGACTTGGCATTTTTTTTTCTTTACAAGAATATTTTTGATGGAATCTCAGTTCTTTTTGTAAGGTTGGAAAGGGAAAATCACAAATATTTGAATTTTCTCGTTACTTGTACGTGAAACCCAGCATGCATACCAGCTTTCTCTGACTAAGGACCTATAGAAATCTGCAACACCCCCTTTTAGGGGTTGGAGGGGGAAGATCACACATGTTTGAATTTCCTCGTTAATTGTACGCGAAACCTAGCCTGCATACCAAATTTCAGCTTTCTCTGACTACGGACTTAGTTTATAATAATAGAAATATGCACCACCCCCTTTTAGGGGTTGGAGGGGGAAAAACATAGATTTGTTAATTTTCTCGTTACTTGTACGCGAAGCTCAGTCTGCATACCAAATTTCAGCTTTCTCTGACTAAGGACCTATAGAAATCTGCAACACCCCCTTTTAGGGGTTGGAGGGGGAAGATCACACATGTTTGTATTTCCTCGTTACTTGTACGCGAAACCTAGCCTCCATATCAAATTTCAGCTTTCTCTGACTACGGACTTAGCCTATAATAATAGAAATATGCACCACCCCCTTTTAAGGGTTGGAGGGGGAAAAACACAGATATTGGAATTTTCTCGTTACTTGTACGTGAAACTCAGCCTTCATACCAAATTTCAGCTTTCTAGGACTACTGGAAGTGCCCTAGCTTTTTGATGATCGCTATGTCAGTGAGTGAGTGAGTGATGACAAAATAGACAATTTTGAGGGTTGAAATTTTCTGAACTATATTTATTAGAAACTTGTAATTTGGGGAATTAGTTAAGACCGTTAGGTACAATATCTAGCGAAATTTTCAGCCTTCTGCTTGCATTTGTAACAGAGATATAGAAAGTTGAAAAGTGCCTTGAGTTGCTTCGAGAAAAGGTATACACGGTAGCGGCCGTCTGTTGTTTGCTCGACTTGGCGGGGGCCACTGCCGTGGCCCCAGATATTTTTTTTTATCTATGTTAATACGTGACATTGAGAACGTTTTTTTTTAATATCTCAGGATCCACTGAACCGATTTGACTCAAAATCTAATCAGATCTAAGTTAAAGGCTGATAAACACAATAGAACAATCGGCATGACCGTATGTTGTTCCGTTTTTACGATATCGAAGGCGAAAAATTGACCACATACACGCACACACACACATACAGACATCAGTCAGAAAATGATCTTAAACGATTGCTAGGGTCTCAAAACGTGAAGATCTGTTAAAATCTCGAAATATTTTTTTCGGACCAAATCCATTACTTCCCTACCATAGTAGAGGTGGGAAGTAAAAATTTGACTACCATTCAAATAACATAATATTTTATGACATCGACACAACCGCGATAAGTCAACGAAAGTTTTATGGCACTCAATGCATTATCCGAATCGAAATAATTCTTTTCATCTACGTTTGAATAATTTTTTTGCAGTCCATTAAATTTCTTGAAGTGCTTGTTGGCACGTTATGGTCACATTAAACATTTTTTGAAAATAATTGGCACGTATAGATGTAAAAAGGTTCTCCATCCCTGCATTATTGATTTTTTACAAATAAATTACCGACGAGGTCCAGCCAATCTACCTGAAACACCCTGTACAAAATTGTAGAGGGTTGCGACCAACGGGCGGTCTGGACCCGACCCGGCGGGTGGTCGATGCGACGGCATGCCGACCCCCCGTCAGGCCGCCATAGCGTCACTTCACTGGTTACTTATAAGTTATAATATAGATGTAACAATTCATTCTCTCTGTCACGATGTTATTAAGTCTTAAGCTAAAATGCCGGCTCAATAGCAACTCTTGATTTTTACTGAGTTTTTAATTTAAATACAGGGAAAGTTGTCTTAAGAAGGCGATATTTCTAGGAAAGAGATTCCCTTCAAAAGGCTCTGTATGAAAGAAACCAAACAGAAGCAGAGGGAATTTATCTGCGGGAAAATGGGAGATTCTCCTCGAATATCTTTGGAGAAAGACAGTTAAGGAGAAACACTGTACAATCACTCAAGGACCAAGATCTACTATCACTTAATAACAGACTTACGACTTACGAGGGAAGTTTTCTGGGAAAACAGCAGATTCTTTTCGAAAATCTTTTGAGAAATACACTTAAAGAGAAGCACTGTACAATCACTCAAGGACCAAGGTCACTTAATAACAGACAGTACCTGACTTACAAGGAAAGTTTTCTGGGAAAACAGGAGATTATTTTCGAAAATTTCTGAACACAGACACTTAGAGAGAAACAATGTACAGTTAATCACTTAACATAGACAGACAATACAGGAAAATTCTCCAGGAAGACACTCCCTAGAGAATAAATTCCCATAAAAAATCTGAAAGAAAAACACTGAGGAGAAGCACCGTACCATCACTTAACAGCAGACAGTATCTACTAGGGAAGGTCTCTGGGAAAACGGGAGATTCTACTCGAAAATATCTGGAGACACTTAGGCAGAAAAACTTATCATAGACAGACAATACGAGGAAAGTTCTCCAGGAAGACGCTTCCTTAGAGAAGAGATTCCTATCGAAAATCCCTGGAAGAAAAACAGCAGAAAATACCAATAATTAAGTCAATCACTTAACATAAACAGACAATACAGGAAAGTTCTCCAGGAAGACACTCCCTAGAGAATTCCCATCAAAAATCTCGGGAAGAAAAACATTGAGGAGAAGCACCATACCATCACTTAACAGCAGACAGTCTCTACAAGGGAAGTTCTCTGGGAAAACGGGAGATTCTACTCGAAAATATCTGGAGAAAACACTTAGGCATGAAACGCTTATCATAGACAGACAATACGAGGAAAGTTCTCCAGGAAGACGCTCCTTAGAGAAGAGATTCCTCATCGAAAGTCCCTGGAAGAAAAACAGCAGAAAATACCAATAATTAAGGTTGAAAAACACTAGCCTAGGTAAAATGTTCAATACTTTTGAGAAGGAATTCCGAGGAACCTTTATTTATTTATTTATTGTAGATTATAGACGCGTCGACAACTTAAGTCATTAGCGTCTTAATTACATTAAAAAACAACTTTCTTAAAACTAAATGACATCACAAAACATCCATGAGCGGAGGTGGGATTCGACCCACGACAGTGTGATCCAAAGGTCGGCTACGCTAACCGTTTCAACCACATGCTTCCGAGGAACCGACGTGTATTTAGAAAGAAAGAGAGAGAGAGACGATTATAATGGTTAACCAGTTTATTGTTAATCGAAAAAGGGGGATCGATAAATGACATAGATGAATCAATGCAATGCAAGTTTCGATGCGTCAGTATAGCGCGAGTTAGTCATCATTCGACAATTGAAACCCAACAATCACATTCTAAATAATAATAATATATTATTATATAAGTTAATAAATCAAACCATTATTATATCACATAGATTATTATTAATGATGTGTCCAACCCGCATAGAAGGGGACCGTGTTTACACTTGTGTATACGGTGTGTGCAACAACCGCAACCCCTCGTTAAACACTGTTCTAGAATTATATAGACGTGGAGAACAATCGAAATCGATATAGTATCGGATTTTTTACTTCCCACCTCTGCTATGGTAGGAAAAATTAGATTCAGTCCGAAAAAATTTTTTTGGGATATTAATAGATCTTCTCGTTTTGACATCCTGTAGTCAAGTTCCAAATTTAAGATAGTGAGTCATGGAGGGAAGTATTTAGATTCAGCCCGAAACATTTTTTTTTGGTTATTAATAGATCTTCACGTTTTGACATCCTATATAGTCAAGTTCCTAATTTAAGATAGTGAGTCATGGAGCGAAGTATTTAGATTCAGTCCGACAAATTTTTTTGGGATATTAATAGATCTTCTCGTTTTAACATCCTATATAGTCAAGTTCCTAATTTAAGATAGTGAGTCATGGAGGGAAGTATTTAGATTCAGTCCGAAACATTTTTTTGGGTTATTAATAGATCTTCACGTTTTGACATCCTATATAGTCAAGTTCCTAATTTAAGATAGTGAGTCATGGAGGGAAGTATTTAGATTCAGCCCGAAACATTTTTTTTGGTTATTAATAGATCTTCACGTTTTGACATCCTATGTAGTCAAGTTCCAAATTTAAGATAGTGAGTCATGGAGGGAAGTATTTAGATTCAGTCAGAAACATTTTTTTGGGTTATTAATAGATCTTCACGTTTTGACATCCTATATAGTCAAGTTCCTAATTTAAGATAGTGAGTCATGGAGGAAAGTATTAGATTCAGTGCGAAAAAAATGTTTTTGGGATATTAATAGCTCTTCTCGTTTTGACATCTTATATCCAAGTTTCAAAATTTAAGATAGTGAGTCATGCGCTTATACCTCACTATTTATATAAGCGGCACAGTTTTTATGCATAGGACGCTTATGCTTACAATATTTCATTGCTTTTCTGCTTCATTAATCTTGTTACGAACTATTCATGACTCACTATCTTAAATTTTGTGAACTGAGACCATTTTCTAATTGATGTATGTATGTATGTGTGTGTGTATGTATGTGGTGAAATTCGTTCGCCTTCGATATCGCAAAAACGAAACAACATAAGGTCAAGCAGTTTTTTTTGTTGTTTTTGTGTAGGCATTTAACTTAGATTTGATTAGATTTTGAGGAAAATCGGCTCAGTGATCCTGAGATATTTTAAGAAATGTTCTCAGTCACGTATTAACAGATTAAAATAAAATAGGTATTAGTAAAAAAAATTTTTTAGAGACAAGCTTTTATTGAAATGTACTAAAAAGGAAAAAATAAATTTAATAATTATTATGAACCAAAATTAATAAATATTATTTTTTCCTTTTTAGTACATTTCAATAAAAGCTTGTCTCAAAAAAGTTTTTTTTACTAATATTTTTTATTAATTACCAAATGTATTTAATTAATATTTCTTTGCCATACCCACTACAAAATAGCTACTTTCGATGTATGTATTAGTCGCAACCCCCGCTTTTATAATAATTATGAACCAAAAGTATTAAATATTATTTTTTCCTTTTTAGTACATTTCAATAAAAAGTTTTTTTCACTAATATTTTATTTTGTTCATTTTAGTCTTTCAAAATTTTACTCCCCTTTGTTACCCGTAGGGGTTGAATTTCGAGAAATCCTTTCTTAGTGGGTGCTTACGTCAGAAAGGGAACCAACTGTCCAAATTTCAAATTTCTAGCTTCAGCGATTTGGCCTGGGCGTTGATCTGTCAAAAAAACCCTACATCCCCGTTTGAATCCCTTAGGGGTTGAATTTATTTCTAAAAACGATTTATTCATGTATTGTCATCGGGAATACATATGTGTACAAAATTTCAAATCGATCGGATACGGGGAAGTCCTTCAAAATTGACATGCAAGATTTGATCTAAACAAACACAAACAAACTAACATACATTGCAAGTTAAATAAAAGCTTGTAAAAATATAAATTCTAGATAATAAAATATGAAAAAATCTTAATAATGTTTTTTTAAAATGTGCAGATTTCGAGAAAAAAATGTTTTCTAAAAAAAATTCCGGCCTTACCAAAATGCCAATGATTTTATATAGATCATAAGATGAGGCAATGCTTCTAATATTGTTACCCAGTACAGTTTTGTTTCCTCCTCTATATAAGTATTTGAAAGTGCTATAACGATATCGAAATTTTTAATGGGACACCCTATATGTAATGATATTTAAACTGATATCTCTTTTAAAGTCGAATAGTATCTATTAAATAAATTACTTTATTATTAGGTACCTAATTACTTTCAACTTCTAATGTACATGGCTGTAAAAAAATAAATATTAGTAAAAAAATCTTTTTAGAGACAAGCTTTTATTTAAATGCATTACAAAGGAAAAAATATTTTTTAATAATTTAGGTTCATAATTATAAAAGCGTGGGTCGTGAACTCTATGATAGTTTATTAGTCACGACCAACTTTTTTATAATTATGAACCTAAATTATTAAAAATTATTTTTTCCTTTGTAATGTATATTTAAATAAAAGCCTGTCTCTAAAAATTTTTTATATAACACATGCACGCTTTTAGTGTTTTTTCGTATCAGTTTTGCGGACTTTAAATGGCCGTTTATTGAAAAGTGACGTCATGATCCATTATGAAACGCTTTTCGATGAATAATGGAAAAACATTTGAAAAACCCGTTATCTAATGAACATTTTGTACCTCTTTTCGGTGTTATAAATGAAATATGGTTACTATGGTAACGAAGTGATTAAATATTGTATCGAGCCCAATGTTTTTATTATGAGATGTACTTCTGTCAGTGACATAAAATTATTCAATTAAAGTCTAAAAGCGTGCATGTGTTATATAAAGTATAGTGTGCAACACGTATGCTAAATATTTATGCGTCAGGCGCGATGTTTTCAGCACTCGTATTCGGTTCGCGATGCTCACTCGCCAAGGCTCGTGAGCGCTCTCCTACTACTCGTGCTGAAAACATCGCGCCTGACGCATAAAGATGTATTTAGCATACTAGTCACACAATATACTATTTTTTGCTAATATTCATTTTTTACTTTTTATAGTCTTCTTTTTATCCCTGAGTGATATAGATATCTGTCAGAGTATTTTTGAAAAATCCCCATAATCCCTTCATATAGTGGGTGCTTACGTCACAAAAGAAACCTACTGTCCAAGTTTCTAGCTTTAGCGGTTTGGCCTAGGCGTTGAATAGTCAAAAAACCCTACTCCCTCGTTTGACACCCTTAGGCATTGAATTAAATTCTAAAAACGATTGATTCATGTATTGTCATCGGGAATGCATATGTGTACCAAATTTCAAATCGATCGGATACGTGGAAGTCGTTCAAAATTGACTTGCAAGATTTTACCTAAACAAACAAACTAACATACAAACATCGCAAGTTAAATAAAAGTTTGTAAAAAAAACGCCTTTTCACTTCATTTCAGTATTTTCAAAAAAAATTGACAGTTCATTTGCGTCGCCAACTTCACATTTGTAGCATAGGCCGTGAGTAGGTAATAGCGGGCGGATCAGAACGAATAAACATAAATCACTATGGAAACTGTTTATTTTCCACACTAGTGTGTTTTGAAAACACTCTCAACTGACCCATTCCATGCATACATACACGCATGTAAAGTAGCTATTTTATGGTTGGTATAACAAAGAAAATATTCATCCTTGCCATAAGTTTCTGACTTTGACAACATAAATGACACAGCATTCGAATAACCAAACACTGAGAAGTTACACCATATTACTATATTATATAACATGTCTCGATATCTTTCTTCTCGTGCTGTGCCCCCAGGGGAGCCGTAGTACCTGTGCCAGAGGCGTACGGTTAGAAATAGGGAGGGGCCGGCGCTCGGTTAACCGCCGCACCGTCAGTCACTTGTTTGTACGGCGAACAATCTTACGCCCGGCCGGCGGGCAAACCACACAACTTTGTCGGGATAGGCGAGCGAACCGGGCACTAAAATGAAAATATATCCGATATTATATAATGAAGAGAATAGGTGCTCACCACTGATATATAATAATAGAATTATATATGGCGGCCAATGAGGCCCTGCAGTCAGGGACCATTCTGATTGATCGAATACCCCATCTCGATGTCGTTTAACACACACACCTAAACGAAAGTAACAACTAACTAGTGAACTATTTATACTAATAGGGATAGTTGATAGCGATTAAAAAATGGGTTTTGTATGTGGAGAATGTTCAAACACATATTCTTCAAGGCATTAATGTTCACAAAATTACAATGAAAACTTCAGGTAAGGCTTGTAATCTAATTCTTTCTATAAAAGTCGATCAATTTTTTTATATTTCAAAATAAAACCTAACTTACGAAATGTTACAATTACCACAAAACACCAAACCATAACAAACACTCTCGACGTACGTTTCGCCAACCAAGTTGGCATCATCAGGAGATTTAATCATCTCCTGATGATGCCAACTTGGTTGGCGAAACGTACGTCGAGAGTGTTTGTTATGGTTTGGTGTTTTGTGGTAATTGTAACATTTCGTATCTTTACACCAAAGGTTCCACCATTTTTTATTTTATTTTATTTTTTTTTTTTTATTGAAAACCTAACTTAATATAATTATTATTTAAGATATTAGGATGTTCAAAATTTATGCAATAACAGTGTTCTTGAGAAATTGGAAAAGAAAGATAAATTTTTATTAAGTTTTATTTTGAAATGTCAGAAAATTGATCGATAAGGGCGACCTAAACGGTAAACCTTTCTCAAAAATTAAGAATAAGCTATCGAATGGTAAATATCGCATTCAGATCCGTTCAGTAGTTCTCGAGATTAGCCGGTACAGACAGACAGACGAGAAAAGGTGTTGGTTCCTTTATTCCTTATTTGTTTAATCCTTATCATTTTGTGTCTGGTAGACTCAAGACTGGTACTTGGGATTAATTTCTTGAACTGCTGCACATAGGGATTTAACCCGTAAAATCAAACTTTCGCGATTTCTTGCTTCCCTAGTTATTTTAGGAAAAATATCTTTAAATAATAGTTTTAGAACATAAAATTCTGCATCTAAATCATTAAACAAAATTAATTTTGTATACTTTGTAACGGCATAAATTTGATATGAAAATGTCAAAATTACCTCAAAAATAGATAGCGATAGCCATGGAACTTGAACAAAATGATGACGTTTTAGCTGTCAGAATAATTTCTAATCATTTTGTTCAAGTTCCATGGCTATCGCTATCTGTTTTTGAGGTAATTTTGACATTTTCGTATCAAATTTCTGCCGTTTCAAAGCATGCAAAATAAATTTTGTTTATTAATTTAGTTGCAGAATTTTATGTTCTAAAACTATTATTTGAAGATATTTTTCCTAAAATAATTAGGGAAGCAGGAAATCGCGAAATTTTGATTTTATGGGTTAAATCCCTATGTGCAGCAGTCACGGTCACCACCCTGTATAGAGATCAGTGGTGCTCATAATGTGCCCAGGGAGGGGGTGAACGGAAAAAATGTTGGCTTACGTTTTATATTATTTAAGATTCTATTGGGACCCGTCAAATGAGCATATGACATCTGGTGGCAGAAAATTGTATCAAAACGGGGGAAAATTTTACATGCTAACAGTGCAAATTTATCGTGAAATTGGTTATTACAAGAATAAAACAAGTAAAATAAACAAAAAGTTTATCGAAAATGGAATTTGCGACGTTTTCTAATATCATGGCATTAAACACTGTCAGTCATTGCCTTGTAAAACTTACTTTACAGCGAATTCTTTTTTAATGAAATGTGGAAAAACTGTATTTATGAATTAAAAAAATATTTTATATTAATAATAAGATGTACTCATTATCATACTGTACTACAATAGTTAAATCTCTGAATATTGACAAAATTAGGACTAATTATGTGTATACAAATATTTTGAGGTTAGTAACTTACCTACTTATTACAATATAACATATTATGTTGCAGTTATGTGTTTACATTATTCACCTAACACAGCCTTAAAGGAGCATTGAACGGATAATTAATTTCGTGGAGATTTTCTTTTAATTTTGATGTTTTTAAGCAATATACCGTAAAGATTACTACTTTTGACAGTTCATTTTTCATGTATTTTTCTCGTTATATTTCCGACATTTGATAATATGTTCGAATTTGAGAATCTGTTTCCTTCAACGAAATTCCTTTGTTTAGGATTCGTACCGGCCCAATCACAAATTGCACTTATATATTTTATCATTTCTTATCACTTTGAAAATCATAAAATTACACGCAAAAGTATACCCCGTATATGAAATTTTCCCCCCTCTGCGCCATGTTTTTTAAACTCCACCTATCTGACGTATCCCAATATTATTATTATGTTTTATCTCTTGTACAATGTGAAGTATATTATTATATGAGTGATGGACATTCTAGTGCGTTGTTAAAAGAAATATGAAAATAATAAGTGTATAAAATTAATAATATTGTTTTTCTTTTGTTTCAGGTAAGTCGTCTGATCGTCATCTGTTCTGTTGATACGCAGATATACAAAATGGCGGCTGGTTCAAGGTCCTTTGGGACATGCGTCAATAATGGACTATATGGAGTTGGTCTAATTGATTGGGTATTGTATGTAATGTATAATGCCTGCCTCCCTGGGGGCTTTTGTTAAAAAAAATTCATCAGAGGTATCCAGCATTATTGTATTGGCTGTAATTAACAATTCATCAAGACACAAAAGTATGTATAATCAGGCCATAATATTCGGATGTTTTTTTTTTGGTTAGCACAATCGACGTTATCAGATTACACAGGGTGTGTAAATTCGGAGTTCACCAGGGCTTGAGAATAACCGAGAGTGTAGCAATGCTGTTGTTTACATGGCGTTGCTATGGTTCCTCTATTACAAGTTCCCAGGTTCTAGCCCGAGAGCTGGTAAAAGTGTCAATTGGATTTTCAATTTATTATTAAAAAAAAATAATGAATTGAAAATATGAATTGGTGCTAGGCTCAAATAACCTTAGCTGTCTTTAAAAACACAATTTTCGGAGTTCACCTTTAATCTGTACACATTAGGGGGCGTCCATAAATTACGTGAGGCATTTTTGAGAATTTTTTGACCCCCCCGCCCCCCCTGGTGAGATTTCGTAAGATTTTTCTTAACGATACATGCAAGTATAGCGACGTGCGTTTATATTATCTACTAATACTAATAATTATACTATCTAAAAACCAAGAAACAAATGGTTGAAAAATACTGTTTTGTACGTAACGAATCATTCAATGTTTCTCAGATTTTAAAGTTGTGTTCAAATTTACGTATATTTTCGTACTACGAAATAATAAATTATAATTTAAAAAAACTAAAAAACACGCTTTAATGAACTAAAAAGTAAAAAATAATTAATTTTATTGTTAAAAAGCGTGGGGTAGTATGAAAATATGATACAAAGCACCCCACGCTTTTTTACAATAAAATTAATTATTTTTTACTTTTTAGTTCATTAAAGCATGTTTTTTAGTTTTTTTAAATTATAATTTATTTTTTCTTTTTAGTCCTGGAGATCCTGGTCAGGATAATGGGACAAACTTATGGAATTATTGTATTGTCGTCGGTCCTTGATAAGTGTGCAAAGTTTAAACTAAATCTGACCGTTCAAAGTTGGTCAAAATCAAGTTCAAAGAAGTCGGTTACAAACTGACAAACAAGCATACAAGCAAGCACACAAGCAAGCCCGCAAGCAAGCATACAGGTGAAGCTAATATAAGCGTATTAAAAATGAGAAACAAAAGTTCATGCATGTATACCACGGCAAAAAATCTCGACATTTTGTCACTTTTAACAATTGACTGTCAGTGTAAACGTCAAATAATGGCATATTGTTGAAATCAGAATTTGATTATCTATCCACAAATAGAGGGTCCTATTATTATTATGACAGTATCGGTTATAAAACTGAAATTCTTTAACTTATCATTAATTATGTAATTGTTATAAATAGATTCGGACGAACGAGCGAAGCGAGTAACACGAACAAGCGCAGCAATTTTGAGTAACGTTTTAATTAACTATATTTTCGAGCCAACGTAGCTATTAATCTCTATATCTATAAAAATTAATGTTTATCTATCTGTCTGTCCGTTTGTTTGTCCCGTATGCGTTCCTATATCATTCATCCGATTGCGATGAAACTTTGGTGAGTTGTTGTGCTTACTACTGGGAAGGTTTCTGTAGATTCATAAATTCTTAGCACCCGGGCGAAGCCGTACGGGACCGCTAGATTACCGTGCATGGTGTATATATGGCAGAGGAGCGGGTGTTTAATGTTTATTGTATATAAATTCTTAGCACCCGGGCGAAGCTGGGCCAGGCTGCTAGTTAATTATAAATACGAGCGAAGCGAGTGAGTGACATGTTATTTATAAATTCAGGCGAACGTGCGAAGCAATTGTGAATAACGTAACTAAAGAACGAGCGAAGCGAATGCACCCGGGCGAAACATATCTATATTAGTATAACCTCTGTTGTCGAGCGTCTATAATTCACAATTCATTCATTTTATTAGTATATTATTAACATAATTGTTCAATACTTTATACCGCGATATGAATCACGCGTTAGCTCGCGGCCGCGGAATGTGATAAATAATAATAAAAAAAATTAATCAAGAATACACCCAAATCACAATATCTATAATTTAAAACGTTCTCGTTCTGTCATGTTAGTTTTTATTCGAAACATATATCTGATGGCATAATAATATCGCCCCCATCCCTGTCCTCTCCGCCTCTCCACCCCGCCACGCTCCCCAACCCAGACGCGTGTAGGCAACACACATAGCACAGACACAAAGTGAATAAAATAGAATGAAGTGTTATCGATTTTACCATTAGCGACAGGCGGTGGGAGTGAGAGGGCAGTATACAGGTGCGCTGGCTATCGCCGTACAAGAGAGAGATACAATGCGTCTATAATGGGTGCTCTGCAATATAGCGGCTCACGTGTTACATACTATATACAAGCGGTGCGGGTGGAAACTGGTCTCGTAAATGTCTCACCGCTGAGCAGGCTTAACAGATCAGAAACCTAGGTTTTTGGGACATTTCCAGTTCCGTCTTTACCCAATGTACACGTTGGGCCTGAGCCCAGAGCTCCCGACCGAAGGGCGGCCCGAAATCCACGCCCATTGCCCATAAAACGTAGGAAAATAAAAACTACCATCCCATTTTCGAAAAAATAAATTTTCTATTTTGGTACTTAATCTAGGCAAATTAGAAAATATAGAGGAAAATCGTATTCACAAAGGGGATTTTGCGAAAAATTGTCGAGGGCGGGATCTTTCTTTCTACAGTATGCCGTGAAGATCGTAAGTAAGTAATGGCAGACGGACGCAAGCGTACAAAGCGATTAAACAGAAGTTGCTATGGTAAGCGTTTATTTACCGCCCTAGTGCGGTAAGTAAAACAGTTTCCGCACACCTGCCTGTTAAATGATTCATTAAAGGTCGCTATACATACATCGATTACACACATACATTGATTACACACGTGAAATTTTATCGTTTTTCGGAAAGCTACATTAGCTTTCTGAAAAACGATAAAATTTCACGTGTGTAATCAATCTATTTTTTTTGGGATATTTGAACAGCCACGAATACAAGACACTTTTGATGAAGACATCGCGAAAAATAATTTTATTTATTAACAAAAAACAATTAAAGCAATGTCATTGCCATCATAACGCTTGAAATTTGTTTCAGCAGATGGCGTCATAGTCATCTTAAACACTACTTGCACAATCCCTATAGAGTCCAGCGGTTCCTAACCTTTTTCAGCCGCGGACCCCCAAGGAAATCAAGCATAATGCCAAGGACCCCTGAGTGAAAAAAAGGTGCAATTTTCGGACAATATTATATTTTAGTATTCCTTCATTAAATTAAAAAACAAAAAACAAACAAAATGCCCACTGGCGCTCGTTTGCCGCGCTCAGTAAGCGTAATAATTACGAGATGTTTGGCGTAGGTAATTTATTTATTTTTGTTAATGCTCTAAGTAAGATAGATGCGTATGGGACCGCGGACCACCAAACATATGCTCGCGGACCCCCAGGGGTCCGCGGACCACAGATTAGGAAACAATGCTATAGACTATAGTCTAGGAGCTAGAAGGTTTATAGTCTATGAACAGACGGGCAGACAAAATAGTGAGAACAATAGGGTTCCACCCTTTGGGTACGCGACCCTAAAAACTACAACTGATAACGGATGTTCAAGTTTTAATACTATCGATGTTTATGTATAGGTACAGTGCATTTCACTTATAAAGCAACATAGGCGAGTTTTGTTTACGTGGTAGTTAAATAGAAAACATTAATTGTGAAAAAAATAGCTAAGGTTATTTGGGCCTAGCACCAATTCATATTTTCAATTCATTATTTATTTATTTTTAATAATAAATTGAAAATCCAATTGACACTTTTACCAGCTCTCGGGCTAGAACCCGGGAACTGGGGAGGAAAACATTAATGCATTAGAGAAAACCGTTTCAATTAAAATGCACTGAACAAAACACATATCACTAACAATACTTATTTTAATTTAAAAAAATTTGTTGTAATTTTTTTAATAACTTCCTATTGGAAGTTATTGTTACAATCCGATTTTGCGAATGCAAAATTTTGGCATATCTGGACGTTTTGAGATTCCTACGAATCCACTGTTTTTAGAGAGATGTCTGTGTGTGTGTACGTACGTTAATTCGTACGTTGGTGAATTTTTTTTCGGCTCGCATATCTCGAGAACAAAGAATGATATCGACTCCGGACCGATTTTATTCGACGCATAATTTAATTTTGAACACCTGATAAGGTTTGCAGGAAATTTCAATTAGCGGTTTTTTATCTCTAAGGGCACCCAATGGAAAGTTAGCAGTGTGGTTTTACCCACACACCAAGCCTCTTTTTTATGTATTTAATAGTGATATTATGTGTTTTTGTTCAGTGGATGCTGCAACTTAAATGAAACGATTTTCTCTAATCAATGCATTAATGTTTTCAATAATACTAGGTGCCTTAATTGCGTCAAGTGAAATTCACTGTACATTACGTGTTTACCGGGTGTCGTGAAAAAAAGGCGAAAGTAAAGACAAAGTCAATCAACATTGAACAATTCCTTTTATTCCTGGGAGTGTCACTGGATATATGAAAATTTGAAAAAATCAAAATGGCAGACAGTGGGCACTGTTTTTGTCAAAATAAAAAATTCTAAATTGTTGAAACCCACCAAGTAGGCTATCAAACGAAAAAGCTTGAAAAATGGATTACAAAAGAGGTTTCAAAAGTGTCAAAGCCCCAGCGTTTTAAGAGTTTTCTTTAATTTATTTATTTATTCCATTTATACTGTAGTATATTTTATACAATACTAGCGGCCCGGTCCGGCTTCGCCCGGGTGCTAAGAAAGCCCGGGTGCCAGGAATTTCCCGGGTGAAATACACTACTCTCTCGCTTCGCACGGTCGCTTGAATATTATAATTACATTACTCACTCGCTTCGCTCGTTCGCTCGAATTTTATTAATACACTACTCACTCGCTTTGCTCGTTCGTTCGAATTTTATTAATACACTACTCACTCACTTCGCCCGTTCACTTAAATATTATAATTACATTACTCACTCGCTTCGCTCGTTCGCTTGAATATTATAATTACATTACTCACTCGCTTCGCTCGTTCGCTTCCGGACCTACTTAGTCTCGCTAAAACTCAAAAACGGCTTGACCGCTTTTAATTTTTTTGAATCTAAACCATTCTCGAATCACACACAAAATTTCTTCAAAATCAAACTAGCCGTTTACGAGGAATTCAGTCACATACACACGGACAGAAGAAATATAGAATATACGTATTGGGATCCGTCAGATAGGTGGAGCTTCAAAAACATAGCGCAGAGGTGGGGAAATTTCATATACGGGGTATACTTTTGCGTGTAATTTTATGATTTTCAAAGTGATAAGAAATGATAAATATAAGTGCAATTTGTGATTGGGCCGGTACGAATCCTAAACAAAGGAATTTCGTTGAAGGAGAACGGATTCTCAAAGCCGGGCATATTATCAAATGTCGGAAATATAACGAGAAAAATGCATGCAAAATGAACTGTCAAAAGTAGTAATCTTTACGACATATTGCTTAAAAACATCAAAATTAAAAGAAAATCTCCACGAAATTAATCATCCGCGTTCAATGCGCTTTTGAATAATGTAAACACATAACTGCAACATAATAAGTTATATTGTAATAAGTAGGCAAGTTACTAACCTCAAAATATTTGTATACGAAGTTAATCCTATAAATTTGTTAATCATCAGGGATTCAACTATTTTAGTGCAGTATAATAACAAGTACATCTTATTATTACTATAATATATTTTTTTAATTCATAAATACAGTTTTTCCACATTTCATTAGAAAATAATTCTGTGTAAAGTAAGTTTTACAAGGCAATAACTGACAGTGTTTATTGCCATGATATTAGAAAACGTCGCGAATTCCATTTTCGATAAACTTTTTGTTTATTTTACTTGTTTTATTTTTGTAATAAACAATTTCATGATTAATTTGCACTGTTAGCATGTAAAATTTTCCCTCGTTTGAGTACAATTTTCTGCCACCAGATGTCAGATGCTCATTTGACGGACCCCAATAAAGATGTAGTTATAATAAGAAATCGTATTTAATGTTAAGAGTTTTCTCTACCGGAAGTTCCCCCCTGCACTATTCATCTCAAATCCTTTCCCCACGCCTAAAAACTGTTACCGGTCTCCTGACGCTATTTTTAAATCTTAAGAGCTCAGGTAAATGCCAAATGAAGAACCAAGAAACACACTACAGGTCCTACAGGCGAATGTTTTGAAAAAAGTTTTGGTTACGTGTGAAAGATTACGTAATTTTTAAAATGTAACTTTTTGCAGGAAATGTTTTTTCAATTTTTCGCCTAAAGGATCTGTAGTATGATTCTTGGGCCTTCTTTAGGCGTTAACCCGAACCATTTAGCTTTCAAAATAGCGTCGGGAGAGCTGTAACAATTTTTAGGCGAGGAGAAAGGATTTGAGATGAAGCGAGCAGGGGGTAACTTCCGATAGAGAATAGTCTTAAGACTTATGAACCAATCTGTTTACAACTCCTGTCTTTCTGAAGCACAGGGAAGATTATGGAGGCCATTAATTTCATATAAAATATTAATAACTACTGCAGTATGTGATTCAAACTAAAGCCACCCCTGCTGATACATAAACATGTACAGTTTATGGACAGACATAGAGCAGCGCCCTGCGATCAGCCCCCAAAAACAACCAACAACTCAGACCGCGAGTCCCAAAACTACAGGTTTAACATTTGTAAACAAAACCGGATTCTGGGGGCTTAAATAAGGATAAAAGTCCCCTTTGTGTGGGATTTTAACACTGAATTGAATTATCGACAACACTGGGATTATGTATTGTAGAAACATTTCGGTTAAAACAAAAAAGAATTTCATATTTTGTTTTAAATTATTAAATATCATGACCTTTAAGTGAGACAACGCACACGTGGATTAATTATATTTTAACAAGAAAAAAACTTTTTAATAAAAAAAAACCTCCTTCAAAAAGCCACTAAATTTTGAGGTCTGCGCCAATTTAATAAAATATGAAGTCGATTAAAAAGTATAGTATAGTGATTACTATCTTCTTTTTAACCAACTTCATATTTTATTAAATTGGCGCAGACCTCAAAATTTCATTATTTTCCTCTTTTTAGTGGCTTTTTGAAGGAGTTTTTTTTTTTTTGTTAAAAAGTTTTTTATTTTTTACTTTTTAGTGTCAAAAAGTGACATTTACCTAAAAGGAATCACACGCCGTTACTCACTTTTATTAAACCGATTTTCTTACGCTGTCAAAAAGTGACATTTACCTTAAGGAATCGCGCGCCGTTACTAACTTTTATTAAAGTCCGCCGAACTACTGAACCGATTTTGATGAAATTTCTATGGGACCAATCTGAAAGTATATCCTTTTAAATAAAAAAAAAATTTTCCAAATCGGTTCATAAATGACGGAGTTCTGAGGTAACAAACATAAAAAAAAAAATACAACCGAATTGAGAATCACCTCCTTTTTTTGAAGTCGGTTAAAAATTACCGGTGTGAGATGCCAAAAATGAACAATGAGGGCTACCACATTTTTAACCGACTTCAAAAAAAGCAGGAGGTTCTATATTCGACACCTATGTTTTTTACAAGCTTTTATTTAACTTGCAATGTTTGTATGTTTGTTTGTGTGTTTAGGTCAAATCTTGCAAGTCAATTTTGAACGACTTCCACCTATCCGATCGATTTAAAATTTTGAACACATATTATTTCCGATGACAATACATGAATAAATCGTTTTTATAATTAAGTTCAACCTCTAAGGGGTTCAAACGAGGGTGTAGGGTTTTTTTTTGACTAAACAACGCCCAGGCCAAATCGCTTAAGCTAGAAACTTGAAATTTGGACAGTAGATTCTTTTTCTGACTAAGTATCCACTAAGAAAGGATTTTTCGAAATCAACCCTGCGGGTGTCAAAGAGGGGTAACATTTTGAAAGAGGCCAAATCGCTGAAGCTAGAAGCTTGAAATTTGTACAGTAGAGCTGGGAGATCAAAAGAGGGTAAAATTTTGAAAGACTAAAACGAACAAAATAAAATAAGTATTAGTAAAAAAAAACTTTTTAGATACACGCTTTTATTGAATTAATGTACTAAAAAGGAAAAAATAATATTTAATAATTTTGGTTCATAATTATTATAAAAGCGGGATTTGCGACTAATAAACTATATCATAGAGATTACAACCACCGCTTTTATAATAATTATGAACCAAAAATATTATTTTTTCCTTTTTAGTAGATACATTTCAATAAAAGCTTGTCTCTAAAAAGTTTTTTTACAAATATTTTTTTCCACTTTATTTATTAGTGTAGTTACTTCCATGGACACTCCGAATGTTTACTTAAATTTAGTTTGAACATTTACCTAGCCATGATTGCATTCTGTCTTTATCGCGCTACGTATTTTTTTTATATCTTCCTTGTTGCACTCATTAATTTGCTATTGAAAATTTTTTGTTAGAAAGCAGCCAATTATATAATTGATTCGAAACATATTGGAAAAAATCATGACTATGGTTGGTAAAATGATTTTTTCCAATATGTTTCGAATCAATTATACAATTGGCTGCTTTCCAACGAAAAATTTTCAATTGCAATTCAGCCGTATAAATATTATTAATTTATCTTAATTTGCTATATTCACCATTGATTTCGGATAATCTGTATAGTCAATTTCCAAAATGTAAGATAGTGAGTCATGCACTTATACCTCATTATTTACATGAGCGGCACAGTTTTTATCCATGTGACGTGTTTCTATGCTTACATTGTTTCATTGTTTTGCCGCTCCAATAACTTTGTTACGAACTATGCATGACTCACTATCTTAATTTTAGAAACTTTACTATAGGTCTATGGAGTCGACTTGTGTCGCTAATGACCTCAGTTGTCGAGCGTCTATAATTAGCAATATCTATGAAACGACGTGATAAATTACCTACAAGTTTTTGCGGATAATTTGATGTTTTTCTTTAGGTATAGTTTTTTTAGATTAATGTTTTCGAAAGTGAGCGATACCACGCCCCTGGAGGGGGGAGGGTTGGAGTGATGTTATATCCTGCCTCTCTTAATTGCAAACAAGAATAAAAAAATATAGGTATAATTTTTAACGCTGAGCATAAACCGCCAAATGGTGACGTAGAAGACTAGTCACACTTCTTTACCTATCTATAGAAAGAGATGTATATAAATTAATTCCTTGTGGTTCGCACAGATCAGTGGGCATGACAGTCCGAATATTACGTAATTTTTGTAGCGGCATATTTCTGTGTTTAAAATTACTTTGAAAAATGTACACTTCTGACAATTTTTTTATTGTAGAAGAAGCTTCCGAAAAATTCTCAAAAAAACAGTTTTATAATCTAAATGTAATGTAGATTCCAACCCTCAAAAAGAGCCATGTGGATCTACACTAATTATTGATTTATTTAAGGTTGTTATGGTAATTCGCGTCACACCATTTTTGTCATCCATTTTCGTTTCATGAATCCGGCATTTTACCCTTCAAATCTTCGAGGCAGTGCCGCCTAAGAAGTTTTACTTCAAAAAAAGAGTGTGGGATGAATCCATTATAATATTATGATTCTTAAAGTCATTGTCATTTTCTG
Organism: Mongoloraphidia duomilia; assembly: GCA_039654895.1. NCBI lineage: Eukaryota > Metazoa > Arthropoda > Insecta > Raphidioptera > Raphidiidae > Mongoloraphidia > Mongoloraphidia duomilia. The sequence goes on along the minus strand of CM077527.1, from coordinate 3,482,567 downwards.
ACAACGCGTATTGCAACTAGGGAATGCAATCTCGATCTCGCGAGATCTCGGCCATTTTTTGAGATTTAATCTCGTGGGCAGCACTCTCGTTCGAGATCTCGATCATATCGGGTCGAGATCTCGAACGAAACGTATAAGTTATAAGTTTTTTTTCAAGCGCGTTCGCTCTTGAAATCTCATTCGAGATCTCGATCATATCGGGTCGAGATCTCGAAGGAGATTTCAAGAACGAACGCGCTTGAAAAAAAAAACTTATAACTTATACGTAATATAGTTTTTGACAGTTGCGCTAATTGATTCTGTTTGTTTCTCTGCATATATTGTTTTAATTATTGTTTTCTTCAGTGAAATTGACAGTTATTTAACTTATAACAAGCATTAGATGGCTAACAAATTACAAAGTTAAGTGAATACTGAATAAGAACAATTGAAACCAAATGTTCGTGAACGTCACTAATAGTAACTTACCCTATGCTTCTTAAGAAGTTATTTCCAAAATAATTAATTGACATATAGTGTGCTGTGTGAGTTGGGGTATTGCTGTTATATTTTGAAAATAAAACAAAACATTAATTGAATCTTGAAACAAAAAAATCAACGTTTATTTAAGAAAAGTAATGAATAATAATCATCTGCACAGTGCACTACGCAATAAATCACACACGTACACAGTGACACAGTCACACTGTCCCAAGTAAGTAGTTTTCAATAAGTTTAAGTATTTTAGATACAAAATAATACGTTCTTTTTAAAGTACTTAGGCGAAATCTCGATATTGTCGAGATTTATCGAGATCTCGTCAGACAATCTCGCGAGATCTCGAACCCAGACTTATCTCGCGAGATCTCGAAATGCCAATCTCGGCTCGAGATTGCATTCCCTAATTGCAATCCAGCATCCCTACCTACTTTTTCACTTTAAAAATCAAATTCCCTGTTGTTGGTTCTAATATCCGCTATTAGAGTTTCTGTAACGCAGCGCAATACGTAACAGGTAAATGCGGCACGTGTGGGTTGGTACCGCTGCAGCTAATCTTCCCCTGGCGGGCTGCTTGGATGGTTATTATACTCTAATTATTAATACGTACCTGACGACTGTCTCGCTTATTCGCTCTTTTCTGTGTCGGAGACGGCGTGCGAGTGAGCGAGACGAAAACATACAAAAGATGTAAGTAAATGTTGTTTAAGTCGCTTTTGTCTCTTTTCTTTTGAGAGAAGCCGCGCATCCGTCACCTCCACCACGTTCCGGTGGAAGTGACGGGTGCTATGCAATTAAAATCACAGCGCAGCGAGCAAAAAAAAATTTACCTAACGTGTATTACGATGCATTCAAAAGGCTAAAAAATCGCATGGTGGAAGTGCCGGGTGCGATGCAATTTAAATCAGCGGAAAAAAATTAACTTCCCGTGTTTTTCTCACATAGCGTAGTGCGATAGTGGAAAAAATGGGTGTGTGCTTATGACCACACGACAGAAATGAAAACTTCAGCTTAGACGCTAATGACCTCAGTTGTCGGGCGTCTATAATTTACAATTCATTCATTCATTTGAAAACTTCAGATTTTCTAATTTTTGGTGTCATCTATTATAGCGCATTTGTGAACTAAAAATAATTTATTACTAAAATTGTACTATTTTTAATTAATTCCACCTTGGTTTCAAAAAAATTATAATTATTGTCAAAGAAAAAATATAACAAAAATAAAAAAATATATAAATAAATATGATCTAGAATAAAAAAAAAACGCCAAAAATTCTACGCTGCCATCACGTCTCGAACCCAGGTTCCTATGCATGAAACGCAAAGACATAACCAACTGCGCTATGAATAGAAGTGTGTAGACGGCCGTTTTTATGATTTAAATATGTTGCGAATTCTTAAGGTCAGGTTGCGAACGTTCAGATTGCGAATTCTTACGGTTATTTGCGAACGCTTCACGTTATATCAGTACCCAGGCAAAAAGTGCCTAACGCGCCTAAAGGTGCGTGCAGTACGCAGCAGGGATTCTAGATGGTGGCTGAAATTATAAGAGCTTATAGGTTTGCACAACGAAGCTTTGATACTAGATTGATACAAGCTTAAGTCGCGTTTGAAATGTCAGATAGCGAAGACGAATATTTGTGTTCTTTTGCTACAAAATGGTACATTTTAAATACAAATTTGGGTAGGAGCTATCATGTCCACCCTATTAATAGAAAACGATCTAAACATGGCGAATTTATACCAAGAATTAAAAATTTACCCAAGCCGGTTTTTTGAATATTTACGAACCTAACAATTTTAAATACGTCTTAGAAAAAACTCAAAACAAATTAAATAAAAACTGGCAAAATTTCACTTATTAAACCGTTGCGAAACTTTGACAGTTGCGGCCATTTGACAGTTGTCACACGTTGATTGTAGTAGTCAGTGCGCTGAAAGAATGGTGAGATACATTCTTGTATCTAGCAGCTCTTGTAAAAGCGCTTATACCTGCTACACTCACTGCTTCGTTGTGTACGCTCGCATATATAACAATGCATTAATTTAAGCAAGCCCTGCTATGATCTACGCTATCGTCTAGAATCACAGCTCCATACTGCACCTACCTTAAGGAAGTTTTCACTTCAAAAATCGCATGGTGGAAGTGAAGGTTCGATGTACGTGATTTAAATTACAGGAAGAAAAAACAATCGTCCCCTTTTTCTCACATAGCATGTAGGTATTATGATGAGTGAGAAAGAGGCAAAAAAATCGCATGGTGGAAGTGAAGGTTCGAATACAGCCACAAAAAATGAACGTCCCATTTTTTTCTCACTTGGCATGTCTTAAGGTACGTGCAGTATGGAGCTGGGATTCTAGATGGTAGCGTAGATCATAGCCGGGCTTGCTTAAATTAATGCATTGTTATATAATATGCGAGCGTGCACAACGAAGCAGTGAGTGTAGCAGATATAAGCGCTGTTACAAGAGCTGGTAGATTCAAGAATGTATCTCACCATTCTTTCAGCGCGCTGACTACTACAATCAACGTGTGACAACTGTCAAATGGCCGTTACAAGTTTCGCAATGGATGTGACTAGTTTAATAAATGAAATTTTGCCAGTTTTTATTTAATTTGTTTCGAGTTTTTTCTAAGACGTATTTAAAAGTGTTAGGTTCCATACGTAAATATTCAAAAAAACGGTTTGAGTAACATTTTAATTCTTGGTATAAATGCTTCGTTGTGCAAACCTATAAGCGCTTATAATTTCAGCCACCATCTACCATACATGCTACCAGCTGCGTACTGCACGTACCTTTACGATGAGTGCGAAAGAAGAAAAAATAGCATGGTGGAAGCGACGGGTGCGATACAATTTTAATCGCGGCAAGAAAAAAATAAACGTCCCGTCTTTTTCTCACATAGTGTGTATTATGAGTGCGAAAAACGCGAAGAAAAATTGCATGGTGGAAGTAAAGGTTCGATTACAGCCACAAAAATTGAACGTTCCATCTTTTTCTCACTTAGCATGTCTCACGATGAGTGCGAAAGAGCAAAAATTGCATGGTGAACGCGACGGGTGTCACAAACAAAGATGATGATAGAAAATTTAAGAATATTATATTTACTATAGAAGCGTCTCTTCAAAATTTTGTAAAGGCTTGAGAATAACCGAGCGTGTAGCAATGCTGTAGTTTATATGGCGTTGCTATGGTTCCTCTATTACAAGTCCCCAGTTCCCGGGTTCTAGCCCGAGAGCTGGTAAAAGTGTCAATTGAATTTTCAATTTATTATCAAAAAAACAAAATAATGAATTGAAAATATGAATTATTACTAGGCCCAAATAACCTTAGCTGTTGGTGATCTTTAAAACACAATTTTTAATCAAAATTTTGAACCTCATTAACTTTGTATTAACTTCATTGGGATTATACAGACAGCACACCCTGCACTGTAAGAAATGAGAAGGCCGATTACATAGATTATCGATGGTCCATTTGTAGCCAGCGATTAATATGGTAATAGGCACACAAAGAGACAATAGCGTCGCAAACAGGTATCGCCTGCACATCGCGTAGATTCCATAAAAACACATTGCGCATGCGTGGTTATTAATTTTATATTAATTTGTTTTGTATTCATCCATTTTATATATGTAACTATACATTTTATTTTGTAATTTTTACACACTTTATTGGAATATTACACAAATTATGTAATTTTAATTTATTTTATGTAAAAATCACAAATTTGTTTAACTTTACAGTAAAAGTCCAAGTTTTTATGAAGTTTTCTGTGTTAAAATGAATAATGTAAAATCACTTAGAAAATCGAGCGAATTCTACCTTAACTTTCAAAGTATTTTTACATTCATTTTTTACAGTGTGTATATTTCACACGCGAAACGTCGTACCATTTTTCCTGTCTCCGATGTAACCTTCAGTTTTTAACACGCTTATATTAGCTTCACCTGTATGCTTGCTTGCTTGTGGGCTTGCGGGCTTGTGTGTTTGTCAGTTTGTAACCGACTTCTTTGAACTTGATTTTGACCAACTTTGAACGGTCAGATTTAGTTTAAACTTTGCACACTTATCAAGGACCAACGACAATACAATAATTCCATAAGTTTGTCCCATTATCCTGACCAGGATCTCCAGGACTAAAAAAAAAAAAAGCAAGAAACTTCAGATTGAACTGAAACTTTGCACACTTATCAAGGACCGATTACAATACAATAATTCCATAAGTTTGTCCCATTATCCTGACCAGGATCTCCAGGACTAAAAAGCAAAAATAAATTATAATTTAAAAAACTAAAAAACACGCTTTAATGAACTAAAAAGTAAAAAATAATTAATTTTATTGTAAAAAAGCGTGGGGTGCTTTGTATCATATTTTCATACTACCCCACGCTTTTTTACAATAAAATTAATTATTTTTTACTTTTTAGTTCATTAAAGCGTGTTTTTTAGTTTTTTTAAATTATAAGTTATTTACAGTGTGTATATTTCACACGCGAAACGTCGTACCATTTTTCCTGTCTCCGTTGTGACCTTCAGTTTAAACTTTATAGAGATTGTTGCACGTGCGATAGTGTTTTGTCATAATGCATCCGATTGTGTGCATATTTTTTAATTACGTAATTGCGCGTAACGCTAACCACCACAGACAGTAACATCCCCCCGAGCGACGCTCTGCCCCCCCTGCCCACCCGCTTCATATATATGATTTAGGCGCAACCGTTTCCAATTATATCTGTCGAGGGGCGGTGTCCCACACGCGTCGATGTTTACCTAAGGGATTCAACCGGAACGGAAGGGGAGGAGGGAAATATGCCGAACTAAGGCAACGAGACTCATAATGCGCTATTATATACATGACTATCATATACATGAATCATATAATAAACATTCACACGGTAAATTGCGATTTTTCTTATTCAATATTGAAAAATTCATGAGATTGCATATAATTCAAATGTTTTTAATATTATTCATACGAATATACAGGGTGATTATAGTGGAACGATTAGGAAAATTGATTGTTAACTTCCCATTGGAAGTTATTGTAATGGGTTCAAAAATCGAAATCAAAATGTATAACAAATGTTTATGTTTCAAAGTCACTACACTATTTTTACACTATTTTTAGAAAGATGTCTGTGTGTGTATGTGTACGTACGTACCAGGGTTGTTACGGATGCAAAAATTTAGACATCCGCGGATGCAGATGCGGATTATTAGAAGTTCGCATCCGCGGATGCGGATTTGATGCGGATGCGGATTTTGGGATTTTAAAAGGATAATTATTTAAATTTTAAGTGCATAAATAACTGAAAATCAATTTAATTTTAACTTTTTATTTATTTAATCATATTTTTAGCACGTGCCACTCTGGCTCCGCCCACTTTCTTTACATGTAGTTACTTGTTGATGTGAATATGCATCCGTAAAAACTCCGCATTGATTGATGCGGATGTGAATGCGGATGCAGATGTCTGAATTAATGCGAATATTCCTCATTTACGGATGCGGATGCGAATATTCGTAACACCCCTGGTACGTACGTATGTGTCCATTTCTTTCTAAGACGAAATCTCGAGAATGAAAAATGATATCGACTACGTTAGGGTGCCAATCGACGCGTATTAACGTAAATATGATCTGAAAGAATTTTTTTCAAAATCGGTTCAGCCGTTCTTTTTTCTTAACCAAATAGAATCCAAAAAGGTAGATTTTACACAATATCTCGCGAATAAAAAATAATATCGACTTCGTAAGGGTGTCAATCGAGGCGTTTTAACGTCATTTTGATCCGACATAAATTTTATAAAAATCGGTTCAGGCGTTGTTTTTTTTTAATTATTGTTAAAAATAAATAATAATTATGTTTTAATGATTAAAATGATTACTTTTCTGTGTAATATCTAATTTAATTATTTTTATTAAATATTTATCAAACTGGGAAGTTCGTCGTGTGAATCTCAAGGGTCGCACTTTAGTCCTAATAAACGACCCACCTCACGGCTTGTTTTTTGCAGCAATGCTGCCAACAATATAATGAGTCGGAAATAAGAAATAAAACATAGCCTATATTTTATTCTACTATAGATTGTGTGCAGGGGGGCGAAGTTGTAATAATATCGACGCGAGCGCTCGTTGTGAGCTCCATTGTAAACTCGGAACTCTAATGTTCCGTAATTGTCAGTGCTTGTTTAAAAAGCCAAGTAAGTAAAACCATGATTTTACTTCTAACTTATTTGGAAATTATTACTATAAATCTGATAAATTTGATACTTTTAAACCCGATTCGCCATGGTTTGAGGTTATGCTGTCGTCTGTCAATATAAACCATAGACATGATATAGGTACACCTCCATGTCTGATATAAATTAATTAGTTATTTTTGTTATACGTCAAAATTGAAGAAGAAAAAAAACTTAAAATAAATAATTTTCATGTACTTTTATGCTATGCTATTTATCATATGCACGCAGCTAAATTAAATGGTATTCGTTAATTAAAAAATTTCGCGGTCTAAAACAACAATAAAAATTCGACTGATGACCAGTCCTATACTTCCCACCTAGTAAATATTTGCAAAAAATAGACACTCTTTTTTTTTATTCAAAGGCCCAAAAAACCTTAGCTGTTGGTGGTCTTTAAAACACAATTTAGTTTTTATTCTTTGAAAAAAGCATGGCCCTCTTTTTTGTTTGGTGATCTACTGATGGCTAACTTAATATAGCAAAAATCATGGTTACCTTGATTTACGTACAATTTTTATTTTTTCAGTAAAATATTTTTTTTCTCGAAAACTATACATTTTAGAGAAAAAAATATTTACATTTTTTTCATATTATAACATCTAGAATTCATTTATATTTTTTTTACCTATGTTAATACGTGACATTGAGAACGTTTTTTTGAATATCTCAGGATCCACTGAACCGATTTGACTCAAAATCTAATCAGATCTAAATTAAAGACTGATAAACACAATAGAACAATCGGCATGGACGTATGTTGTTCCGTTTTTACGATATCGAAGGCGAAAAATTGACCACATACACACACACACATACACACACACACATACACACACACACACACACACATATAGACATCAATCAGATAATGATCTTAGACGATTGCTAGGGTCTCAAAACGTGAAGATCTGTTAAAATCTCGAAATATTTTTTTCGGACTAAATCCATTACTTCCCTACCATAGTAGAGGTGGGAAGTAAAAATGAGTTCATTCGTGCACTATTGTCCGCTAGCGGCGCTAGTAGGCTTCGTGCACACAACCTATATACACCGCTACTATATCCATATAAATTTTCAAGTAAATCCGTTCAGTAGTTAGGGCGTGATTGAACAGCAAACATATAATTTTCATTTTCATACATTTTTAGGGTTCTGTACCTAAAACGAGACCCTATTGTTGTGCCAACGATGTACGTCCGCCCGTCTGTCACAGGCCTCTAATTTCTAAACAAAATGAGACAGGGATTTGAAATTCACACACAAGATGTATTAGCGCGGCCCAAAGACGGAGAGAATAACAAAAGATTATAAAGGTTTATTTAAGGAGTTACACGGAAAAATAGGTTGCTAGACACCTTAAAAAAATTCTCACCAAATATGAGCTCTTAATTTTAATAGGAAGATCCTCCGCATCACAGTTTTTTATTTTTTTCTCAGTCCAATAGAAAAAAATTCATACCTCATCATTAATTGATAGTACAGAAAAATGTTTTAATAATAATAATAATAATAATAATAATAATTCTTTATTTAGGGAAATGTTTAGCCGTAGCCGTTTTCAACATACCCTCTCATGAGTGAAATATAAAATTTATCGTGTGCATCACTATAGCACAATACTACATAATATACATATAACAACAAGTATAATAAAATATTAATATATAAACATAAAACATACAAAATAAAAAACAAAACATTTGTGATCGGATTAAATTTAGACACTGTTAATTGCAGGTAGGTATTTAATATTTTCAAGCAGCACTTCTTTACAACTATTAATAAATTGTTAAGAGAATTTTGTAGGAAATTTAATGCTCTACAAAAAAGGTATCTTATATTTTTTCCGCAAACCTCACCATTTGAAAGATATTGAAGATTTATAATAGTCATTTATTGTCGAGTTATAAAATTCATAAACAAAAATGAAATTTGTCTTAAAATAATCAAACTTAAATCTACCATATATCTTTCAAATGGTGAGGTTTGCGGAAAAAATATAAGATACCTTTTTTGTAGAGCATTAAATTTCCTACAAAATTCTCTTAAAACATTTTTCTGTACAATCAATTAATGATGAGGGCTTGAGAATAGCCGAGAGTGTAGCGGCGCTGTTGTTTACATGGCGTTGCTATGGTTCCTCTATTACAAGTCCCCAGTTCCCGAGTTCTAGCCCGAGAGCTGGTAAAAGTGTCAATTGGATTTTCAATTTATTATTAAAAAAAAAAAAAATAATGAATTGAAAATATGAATTGGTGCTAGGCCCAAATAACCTTAGCTGTTGGTGGTCTTTAAAATACAATACAATACAATTAATGATGAGGTATGAATTTTTTTCTATTGGACTGAGAAAAAAATAAAAAACTGTGATGCGGAGGATCTTCCTATTAAAATTAAGAGCTCATATTTGGTGAGAATTTTTTTAAGGTGTCTAGCAACCTATTTTTCCGTGTCACTTGTAAAAAAAAAATTGATTTTTTTGACCCACCCTAGCGCCAATACATGCAAACGGGGGTCAAACAAATTTTTTTTTGTATCTATTTTGTGGGATATCGTTGAGAAGAGCCTTTTGAGTAGAATAAAAATGTGTTTTTATTTTTATTAAATTAAATAGAAATACTCTATTCTTTTTTGTCTAAGTATCTACTATACAATTTATTTTATCAAAATTGTAGGTTTTAGAGATCGTCAAAGTTGCAATTTTTAGACCTATTTTGTTATCAGGTCTATCTTAACAACTCAATCTATATATATATAAAACAATTCCGTTACTGACTGACTGACTGATTGACTGACAGACAACGCCCATGTCAAACCGCTGAAGATACAAACTTGAAATTTGGACAGTAGGTTCCTTTTGTGACGTAGGCACCCACTAAGAAAGGATTTTTCGAAATTCAGCCCCTAAGGGGGTTAAAAAGGGGATGAAAGTTAGTATGGAAATTCGTCGTTTTTGAAGTTAGAAGCATGAAATTTTGCACAGGAGTTCCTTATATAACGTATGTGAGCAATAATGTATTAATAAAATTCGATCGGACGAGCGAAGCGAGTGAGTAATGTATTATTAATATTCGAGTGAACGAGCGAAACGAGTGAGTAAAGTATAATTAATATTCAAACGAACGAGCGAAGCGAGTGTGTATGTATTTATAAAATTCGAGCGAACGAGCGAAGCGAGTGTGTAATGTATTAATAAAATTCGAGCTAACGAGCGAAGCGAGTGAGTAATGTATTAATAAAATCCGAGCGAACGAGCGAACCGAGTGAGTTATGTATTATAAAATTCGAGCGAATAAACACCACCAGCCCGGCTTCGCTTCGCAGGAGGAGAATTTCTCGCGGGGGGACAATAAATCATAAATCGAAAAATACGTGGGCGAAGCCACGGGTAACGGCTAGTTACCTATAAAGCTGTAATTCACGTCAAGTATCACTCAGTTAATCAACAAATACTAAAAACAGAAAAAAGAAAGTCAAAAAAAATTTACCTATTCTTGTGGAGTATCGTTGAAAAGGACTTTTTGAGTAGAATATGATTGTGTTTTTATTTTATGAAAATTGTAAGTTTGCATAACTTACATAGTATCAGTGGCGTATCTACCACAGGTGTTCCAGGTGGCAATCACCGAGGCCCCCTAACCTCGAGGGGCCCCCAATTTTTGGGTCAACTACTGATTGATTAATCCTTACACTCGATTTTTTTCTCAGTCCAATTATATATGATCTAAGCGCAGATTGCATTTACTTTCTAGATTCAAACTCTATATCGTTTATGTCAATAATTATGATTTGATGAAGACGACTGGAGGATTTATTTATCCTTAAATATAAAAGAGCGCAATATTATTATCCGAAGAATACCAGTAGAACTTCTTTTAATTACAGAGTCGTTTATGTATGACGTAGAACATTTTGAGAATACAATCAAATGTTGATGGGATGATGATGTCATGAATAATTGGAAATTTTTCTTAGTTGGGTAAAGTGGGGGGAGGGGGGGCCCCAAAAAAATGTTTACACCTGGGCCCCGCGAAGTGAAGTTACGCCACTGCATAGTATACGGAACCCTACTCATTGCGTGACTCGACACGCACTTGGCCGTTTATAATATTAGTATACCTGATTGTATAATACACATTTAATCGGACAGCCTGTTGTATAGAATACATATTTAGCCGGACATCCTGTACGTTCGCATTGTTCTGTGGATTACCGTGTCAAACGCGACTGTGTTTTGTTAAGAACAAGGGATTTATCTCCAATGACGACTTGATCTTATTGCAACTACAAATAAAAGATGGCCGTAGAAAACAGATGCTCAGCTGCTGTATTTGTTTTGTGTGAGAGGCACCAGGTGTTTTTTTACACGAACAGAACACAATATCGAAAAGTTGTGCGAATTTAAAAAGAGGGATTTGTAAATTAATCCGACAGAGTATAACATAAAATATAATGAATTTTCTTATATTTTCCAGGAGGCTGCGAGTTCCCGTCGGAGTGGTCGGGGCTTTGGTTCCAGTCCGGTGTGCCTTCGATGCTCAAAATCAACTCGACTTACATCGAGACGAAAGGCGAGTGCCACGAACACGACAGAGACAAGTATCTCATCTACGAAAGAAACGGGTGAGTAACATAACCTAATAGTCCGAGAGCTAGTGACAATTTTTTGGTGTTATTTATTCAAGGCCTTATTTTTGTGAAGATGTTGAGGGAGGCATATTAAAGTGCCCTGAGTAAGTTGATTTTGCTAGATAGCGGTATGGGAGGAATGCAGACCACCCCCAACATGTAACAAAAAAAATGGTCACCATTATTATTGCTTCTAGGCTGAAATTGTTTGTATAGGTTGTCGGTGACCCAATAATTCCATTATAATATTTGCAGATCGATTGGTCAGGGGTGGCAGATCACCCTAAACGTATTTTGCTAGATAGCGGTATGGGAAGGGTGCAGATCATCCCCAACATGTAACAAAAAAAATGGACACAATTATTATTGCTTCAAGGCTGAAATTGTTTGTATAGCTTGTCGGTGACTCAATAATTCCATTATATTTGCAGATCGATTGGTCAGTATTAAAGGAGTAGCAGATCACCCTAAACGTGTCATGTACCCGACGAAATTTATATTATTAGTTCAAGGTTCAAATTTTAATATGTTGTTACGGCGACTGTTTTAAGCATATATTTCCATTTGCAGAACAAAATGTAGGTCGCTCTTATCCCCCCTCCCATGCTTACGAAAACATTAGTACGTGCATTTTTCTATGTGTTCTGGTTTCTTTATTGATTCATGAGCAGCAGTTATAAGTCTAGAAATAAGGAATAGGCTTGGAATAGAGGACTTTAACGCACATAATATTTATTTAAGCAAATTTTATTGACATGGTATTCAGTTATTATAGTCTTAATATATTAACGAACAAAACAAACTTCTTTTAAAATGTTGGTATATTAATTCAAATTAACAGTCGTCAGTCCATGTCACACGAATCCATGACTCTAAGTCGGCAAGTAGTTATAGGTGGGGTCCGAAAACTGCTGAAAATTTTTATCGAGGTCCAAAAAAAAAAACATATTTTTTACTAATTTTTTATTTTAATTTTCATTCACAAAATAATATGAAATACAATAGATAGGCATAATTGTATTTAAAAATCAATGGGAGAAATTACATTTGCGGTGTTGAGTCAGTTTTTGAAAGTTAGGTTCACGCGGGGAGCAGCTTATGCGAAGAGTGTTTCAAGGTGGGCGGTCGTTAATCTTGAGTGATATTGGTTCTTCAAAATGTGCCTCTTTGTTACCGCCACAAAGCACTCGAAAATAAAACTTTCGTAGCGGAAAGTAAAAAAAATATTTTTAAAATAATTCAAAAGAATTTTGGTGGTCCAGTTTTTGACCTTCTGCGGTCCGGACTTGGACCGCGGTCCACCAGTTGCCGATCCCTGCTCTAAGTCTTCGATGACATTGGATGTTTGCTGCTCAATGAATTGCGCGCGGTGATTCCCCTACTCGGTTCTAAGCGAGTAAACGTATCCATAATTTTCAGGAATCCCTGAAAATGCGTTTCGTTTTCAAGCATACACAAGTAGGGTTGCCATATGTGTTCAAACCAAAATCGACTAAATTTTGTAGAAAATCAGAAAAAGTAAAAAAATAAATACTGCTGACGTAATCACCATCCAGACCCCCCCATCCCCCATGTCATCAAAAATAACTAAATCAAAGACCCCCGCCCTCCCTGTAGTGCTTACGTAATACTTGAATGGCCCCTCACGCCCATACCTTCTTTAGAACGTGAACGAACTCTACGTTTGTTTTCAATTTATGACAGATCTGTGTGCAATCTCTCTTTATCTATGGATCAGTGGGCGTGAGAGTACATTCACCTATAGCCAGCCAATCGGAAAGGCTGACTGTGATTGACGTAATTTCCGTAGCGGTATAATTCTATGTTTAAAATTACATTGAAAAATACATACTTTTGGGAAACATCGCATGATTTTCCAATAAGTGATCTAATAGCGTGTGTTTTGTTTTTTTACAGCGGCGAAGACTGTTACCGTTGCGTGGTCATCAACCAGAAACACCCCAGCGTACTGCAGTACAAAGAAAGTGAGTATAGCCACTGTTTGACAACCACTGTACAATATCTTAAAGACTTACGGCCGTATTCATAGTTAACCCTTAAATAGTAAGGGACACTTACTCATACCCTCAAATCGAATATGCGTTTCATAGTCAAAATTGACGCATGTAAGGGCCCTTACATCACCCTCACCTTAAGGGTGGGTAGTATGTCCCTTAAGTGTCGAAAAAGTATGAGCGTCTTTATTTAGCCAAAGAAGCAAATAGACGTAGGTGATAATTATTATTATTCTGCTAACCTAACCTGCATTCTTTGTGTAAACAGCGTAATATTACGTAAAATAAAGATTATAAAAATGGATTTTGACGAATTGTATGATAGTAGTGATGAAAGTAGAACGTTTAATAAACAAGAGATATATACGCGATCTTGAAAATCCTTTTGAATTTTACGAATAAAATGAATTTTCGAAAAGATATCGATTCGAAAAGATATCGATAATAGATGTATTGTTAACCGTTGGTATTCCATCGTTTGACAAAAATTAATAATCGTGGTTAATGGTGGCTAAAAACACGCATTTATATCAAAAATGACAACTAAACACAATCGGTCTGCAGTATGACCAACTGTTCTAAAGGAAAAAATCATGGAGGTTTACTATAATTTTTCCCTCACCAAGGAAATGACTATGAAATGCTCCTTTGAATAAGGTGCCCTCAGCACTCAAGCGACCCTCAGCGAAGGGACCCTTATCACTTACCTTAAGGGTTAACTATGAATATGTGCATTAAACATTGAGGTTAAAGCTATAGAATAGAATAGAATAAAAAAAACTCGGGTCGCAGTGCCAAACCCTGCCGACAATATAGTGTATTTGCTAATACAGGCATTGTGGCATTATTATGTGAACTTAAGTTTGTTTTTTGACAAAATAAAAAATTTAACCCCTTAATACATCCCTTAAAATAATTAAATTTTTCTAAATTTCAATATTAGACATGAATTTTATCAGTACACCCAGTTAAATACACCCTTCCATAAGTAAATCCGTATCAACAAACTAGTGTTTTCATAAAATTTGAAAGTCCGGTCCTGTCGGGCTGATTTTATTAAAATTTTAGCAGCACATTTTAATCTTTACTAAAGAGTTAAATTTCAATTTTGAAACGATTCTGACAAATTTTTCGGTATTTTTGGGCCCAAAAACTTTTTGGAACCCCTAAATACAACCCTGAAAATGGTCCGATCGGGCCCATTTTAAATAGGCTTCTTGCGGTGATGGGTTCCAATGTGTGTACCAAATTTCGTTTCAATCGATTAAGTCTGTCGAGAGTTATTGTGTACACACACACACACACACATATATATATATATATATATATATATATATATATATATATATATATATAAATATATACATACATATATATATAAACATTTTTAAAAATGGTGCCAAAGTGTTCAGGAGGGTATGAAACGTCGAGAAATTTTGGTCCGACCCCTAGGTCCCGCCATCCGACCGACGCCAATAGTGTATGTGCCATATGGCAAATACACTAATAACTTTATTCAGTAAAATATCACATTATCACATAGAGGAAGTATAAGCATTAGCGAAGCCAATCGCCATTGTAACTCTGCCCTCATTTTATTATATGAGAAGAGGAAGGAGGAGAGAATACTATTCTCAATCCATCCCGTGTTTTGCCGCCATGTTTACTCGGCCCTGTGACGTCAAACTTGGCATGCACCCTCTCCTGAATAGCTTCCCCCCCCTCGTCTAAAGTGGCATTTTACACTATATCCCCGGATTTCTATATCTATGGAATAGTACACGGCGTGCGCCAGCGTTGCTGGGAGTATTTAATGTGCTGAGTTGTCACACTAAATAACGTCAATTATTTACACTTCTTCTACAATACACAAAAATAAAATAGAAGTAACTTGTTGTATTTTTTCACAGCGTTCTGTGTATCGAAGGCGTCACTGCAGGACATCTGCTACGGAATTACAGGCGACGCACCGCTCTACTCGATGTTCAAATCACAGCCGCAAGAGCCGCCTGAACCGTGTCCATTCAAAGGAGCCCCGTTCAGTTTTACATATAATAGGGGCTCAGGCGATTGTGTTAACCCGCCGTCGAGAGCCGAGAGTTGCACGGACGATTCGAGACTTGTGCTCAAATACCAAGCATGTCCCGATGTGCTCGCTACGGAGAGCAACGGTAAGAACTGTCCACTAAACTAACGACACTTCAATACGACTTACAAAAATCAACTTTTTATAACTTAGAAAACGTATTATTTTTTATCAACTTGTGTTTTGTGGATTAAATTCTGTTCACTTTTTCTGAAGGGCTTGCGAATAGCCGAGCTTGTAGCAATGCTGTTGTTTACATGGCGTTGCTATGGTTCCTCTATTACAAGTCCCCAGTTCCCGGGTTCTAGCCCGAGAGCTGGTAAAAGTGTCAATTGGATTTTCAATTTATTATTAAGAAAAAATAATGAATTGAAAATATGAATTGGTGCTAGGCCTAAATAACTTTAATTGTTGGTGGTCTGTAAAAGCACACACACGACTTACTTTAAATATTAGTTAAGAAAATAACAACAATAAAATCTAAACATAATTATGTAAGTATAATTATGTTTAGATTTTATTGTTGTTATTTTTTTACTTTTCAAATAATTACTGATTATTTTAATAAGTTAAAGATTGGCTGTCAGAGTAATTTGACATAAATAATGAAAATAGTTTTTTTTTCCAAAGCCTACTCACCATACGACACTATTTTATAACGTTAAAAAAACTGTTTTTTAAAATGATAAAATCGATAAGAAAACGAATTTTTCCATGGGTGGGACCTAGCTAGATCGATTTTTTACCCCCCAAAACCCGTTTTCGATAAATTTGATCAAAATCGTTAGAGCCGTTTTCGAGAAAATATTTATATAGGTATATAGGTACAAGATTTGCTCGTTTAATAATATAGGGATTTTTTTTATATCACACAGTGGAGCAGCTGATTTGCCTGGCCGTATGGAAGGAAGGTTCGACACGATACATGGTAGGACGTGTCCTCCAAACCGACAGACGTAGCGCCGCCGTCGCATCTGACGAAGACCAGTACAGGTGCTTTGTCTACGAACGGGTGCCTCACCAGAGCGGCAAAGGAGTCACTTACAACATAGCACAAAGTGGTGACGCTACGTGCAATGGGCTACAAAACGCCGTCGAGGGATCGCGTACGATGAAACTTACCACTGGTATGTAAAAAAGTAGATCCATTGCTAGCACCAGGGTCAATTAGAGGGGGGAACAAGAGGGGCAGCTGCCCCGGGCCTCGCAGAAAGGGGTCTCAACTCTTGACAACTGAAAAGAATTAAAAACTACGATCGGCAATGTGACAGGACCGATTAAATGGACTAACAACACTAATTATTCTTGTCCATTAAGAAACATCATGTTTATCATATATTTGAGAAAAAATGTTCTAGTATTGTTTTAAATGATTTAATTTGACAATTAACTCTCATAGTAATTAAGCATGGGTATTGTCCCAAGTTCATTTTCAAGATAGAGTGACCTGTGTGCGTGATCAACTCGTGTTCCATTGTTTCTTGAATTGTGATTGGGCCGCTAGTTATGGAATAATTTCGTAGCTAAATCTGATCTCAAACTTAAGGTGCGGCCTCATGCAGTCGCTCGACGCTCGTTTCGAGCGACAAATTCAGTCACGTGATGAAATTTTAAATCTCCCACCAGCTCCCACCACATGAAAAATCGCAGCGATAAAACTAAACACAGTTTAGTTTTGCAGCGCGATTCTAGTGCAGTTCTGACACTTCTGACGTTTGGAAGCTGCTTCCAAAAGCCGATGAGTTCCTAGGAATTTTAATAATGGATGAATCCAAAAACGTTTTTATTACGCTTTTTCATTTGATGGCCGGAAAATTTCATTAATAATAGTAATAAATAATAATAATAATAAACCCACATTTGATAGATATTTATTGATATCAGACATCGCTCTATTATGTTGATAACCTATGTATAATAAATTAAACAATATGAAATTATTTTCTATTACGATTTTTCTTCAAAACGTATTTTATAGGAAATTTCGGTATAAATTATTAATATGTAATTATTTATTATAACAGCTTTACAACGATTTTATATTTCTGTTTGTATATTATTATATATACTACTAAATGAGGTTAGAATGATTATAGACGCCCGACAACTGAGGTCATTAGCGTAAATGAGGTTAGGGACAAGCAATATAAATATCAATTTATTTTGACGTTTATTTATGCAAGCAGCCATGTTGAAGCTGCAATTTGACGCTACACTTTTTCATGTCGCGGAAAATTTAAAATTGCACCACGTGACTTAATTTGACGCTCTAAACGAGCGTCGAGCGACTGCATGAGGCCGCACCTTTAAGTATATTTAGCAGCGTTGCCAGCTTAGTGGGATTCCCACTAGATCTGGTGGAATCAGTTACCTACTTAGTGACTAAAACTTGTCATCTAGTGGCAGTGGGATTTATGGTGGTAATGGCCTAAATTGTCGACGCGTCTATAATCTACAATAAATAAAATAACAAAGACGAAAGAAGTTGCACTTCAACCATGAGTTTATGTGGGCGAGACACACACCCTTTTTTTAAAATTATTTTTGTGTCGAAATCACCGCCTTTGTACAAAATCACCGTTACAATTTATGTAATTAATTTTAGTAATGAAAATATTAATACATTAGTGTTTCGAAATTTAACTTTATTAAACAAGTGAGCAGCGACATCAAACCGTACAGAAACAACCTCAAAACATTGGTTTTTTAACGCTCATAAAAGTTTATAATGTAATTAAAAATTTAATGGCATTTGTAAAGCGGCGTTGAAAAGGAAACGAAGCCACCGTTTTATGATCTTATAAAGGTCAAAGTTCATCTGTCCCTGTGCTAAAATATAATGCAATGAATTTCTGATGCTAGAAAGTCTGACTGGCCGTACATATTCAGACCACAGCCCTGGAAAAGTCAGGAATAAGATTGTATATTATCTAGTGGCGTAATGAGATGTATTTATTTATTTTTATTGTAGATTATAGACGCGTCGACATCTAAGGTCATTAGCGTCTTTCAACTACACTAAATAACAACTAACTTAAAACTAAATAACATCACAAAACATGCATGAGCGCAGGTGGGATTCGAACCCACGGCAGTCTAGTCTAGAGGTTGCGGCACCAAGCATGCTAACCATTAGGCTATCTGCCCTCTTGAGATGTATTACTGATGAGTAATGACAGTATGGTAAAACGAACAATTTAACGAGTTTTAACAGTCACATATTGACGAATGGAAAGTAATCGATTTTGAAAAAAGTAAATAGTAATTCAATAAGAAATATTATTTGAAGAAATGGTACAACACCCTAGAAAAATATTTAAGTCCTTTTGAAGATAAACTTTTTACGATAAACAATTTATGTTAAGTAGGGATGTAGGATTCTAACCTTTCAACCAATTTTCGTTTACTTCCACCAGTTTTCCGGTCGTGGCACTTTAACCACCGTCTCAATTTAGCACAAGTGTCTTCTTCCACTCTTTTGTGCACTAATTTAGCACCGTTAGTAACATTTTCATCTAAATTAACATTGAAAAACGTTGTTGGCCCAGTCATTGCGTCAAAAAGTGTACGAAACTTCTGAATACCGCTATCATAATCATGGCGACGGCGCTTGCGCGTGAAAACGATGAAAAGGTCTATACATATACTTTAAATTATATACCACGCATTGTCCATTTACTCAATGTGTGGTGAGTGAAGTCCACAAAGAGCAAAAATATATCTGTGTCTCTTTTGACGAAGTTATTCCGCATTTATTCCGATGATGTCATTGGTCGATGTACAGACGTTCCATCTGAACAAAATGTTGAAATAAAGATATCTTTCATTTCGAACAAAATGTAAACAAAACGCTTGACAGCTGTTGTCATTATAACGTAACCTAGTTTAATTTTGTTAAAAACAGTTTTTTACTCATATTTCTTGAAATTCATAGTGATATAAGAAGTAAACACAGGTTTCGGATCTTTTTGGGCATAATAATATCACTATCAACTGAAGTATTCCATGAACTGAAGTATAAACAACACTTGAAACGTAATATATAAAGACAAAGAAATATATCATGGATGCCATTGACGTAAAACCTCAGTGCCCCAGTGGTCAATAGTATACCTGCTCTTTTTTAAAAATTCTATCTTTGTCTATGGAAGTAGCCAATTAGGAAACTGCCAGCTGAGCCCCCATAAAAAAAGACAGAAATATATACCCGCACGTATGTTGGCTTCACGATTTTTGATCTATCAGCAGTATAGGGTAATATGTATCATTGTATATGGGTCTATACCTCGCGCCCATTGCGCTCAGAATAACATGGCGCACTACACTACACACGATCGGTGTTAGTGACGTAAGCAGATATTAAAACTTAAAAATTTGTATCTCCATAATTACTTAACATAGGTATTGAAATAAAATAAGTGCCATAGTGTTTGTGGTAATGATTTCTATTAGGAAACAGTCATATATTAATTATTATTTAACGTCATTTTTTTGTCCATAGTTGACGACCATCACAACCGATGTCGTTTTCCTGTATGGTTGACGGAGCACCATACGTGGCACAGCCTCGACCACCGCCTATCGTACCGTTTCTCTCAACGTAACGCAACGCTTCGCGTCAAGTCGTCCGACGGCGGCAGTCGGTCCTCCGATGCCGGAGCGGCGCAACAAGGCAACGATCAGTATTATGGCGGTGGCGAACCGTACTACACGGCGCAACGGTCGCACGGAAGTCATCAGCATCTGTACGGAGAGGAGGGCACCGTCAGACTCGTGTGTCACAGCATTTTGCATAAAGAGGAACGGAAGAAAGTTCAGATTGTCGCTCATGTCACCGCCGGATGGTCAGTTAAACTGTTTTTTTTTATGTGAAACATCTGTAGGCACGGGTGTAAAATCGTTTGAATGGAACGTCGTTCAGAACGCACGTAATTACGTCGCGTCTTTCCGCACTATACTGTTACACAGTCGCTATATTACGTGTGTTTGTGTTAATATCTGTGTATTGCTGTTTCAATACTTTTACAAGGAGAGAGTTTCTCGCGGGGCGGGTGGGTAATATATCATCTGCCAGGCGTCCCACGACGGCTCACATTTTTTTTAATAATAGCCAATAGGGCTGTCCCGCGTTTCAAAATGTGACAATTTTGAATATTTTATTAAGGCGCCGTCCTCAAAATTTTATTATTTTCCTCTTTTTAGTGGCTTTTTTGAAGGAGGTTTTTTTTTTGTTAAAAAGTTTTTTTTGTGCCTATTCACGAGCCGACACGGCATTTTTACCGTACATGGTGCCGTATGTCACGACGTTTACCCTGAAAATTACGTAACAATCGAAAGTAATAATTGTTTAATTGTTACAGTAAGAGCGGCCATGTTTGTATGGTGTTTTATAAGAGAGACAACAACGTCATCGAAGTGCAACAATCGAGTGAGTATTTTATTGTATTATTTTGATTTCGACTAACTACTGATATTAAATATAATATAATGAGAATAATAATTATATAGGGAAATCGAAGGCAGTGTAGCCTAGTGGATAGCGTACTTGGCACCAGCCTCTAGACTAGACTGTCGTGGGTTCGAATCTCACTTGCGCTCATGGATGTTTTGTGATGTTATTTAATTTTAAGTTAGTTGTAATTTAAGACGCTAATGACCTGAGTTGTCGACGCGTCTATAATCTACTATAAATAAATGAAAATATAGAGAAATCTTTATTTAAGGTTAGAAAGAAAGCCTCACGGCCACTTAAAAACTCCTCTTTCTACAATATAAATTAACAATTACTCGACTTTTAGTAGAACAGAAAATTTAGTCATACAGGATTTTTGTGAACTTAATATACAATCGAATGCTTCGATGTATAACAATAAAAAGCTATAAGCTGTTACATTCAGGAATGTTATGGAGCTCTGATTCCGAAATTATGGATAATCCAATGCTTTTTTAAATCCGTATCAGAAATATTATTATAATTGATATTAGAGATGCGCCGAATATTCGTTTGGTATTCTGTATTCGGCATCTTTTTCACTATTTGTATTCAGCCGAATTATTCGGTTTTGGTGCCAAATATATTCGGTTCAATATTTTTGTAATAATAAGCACCTTTGTTCGTATTTTTAACGTAATCGTGCGATGTTTTGAAGCAAAGTGATAGCGCGGGTGGCGGGCGGTGAGGTACGGCTTGCTTGTCAACTAGCCAGCAGCGACACGTAACGTACACGTTGGAACCTGTTTACGCGGCAAAACAATGAAATGGTAAACCGAATAATTCGGCCGAATATCCGGTTCGGTAAAGGTTAAACCGAATAGTATTCGGTTATTCGGTGAAACCACTATTCAGCGCATCTCTAATTGATATTAAATGTTGATGCCATCGATTGTTGCTTGCAATGAATCCCGCATGGCACTCTTGTTGGAAATAAAATTTAATTTCTGGTGTAATTTTTTTAAGTAACTTTTTGCTATATCTCTAACGCGAAGCTAAATATTGAAAATTGGTCCTATTCTCTTGATCATAGCATGCTATGGTAAAAACATACATTTGTATTAAGGGCCTGAAAAGATGCGCCTTATTGAGTTTTATAAGTGATATGAATTTCAAATCAATTGATCTATAAACAAATAAAATATCGGGGTGAGTTCATCTTAAATATAACACACTGTATATTGCCATTTTAAATCAGATTTCTATATAATCGATTAAAAACTGCAATTCCGATATAAGATATCCGTAACATCTCTGATAATAATAGTATTGTTAATTTAATTAGAACTTTCCTAAGGTTGTTAATTGTAACGTATCGAATGTGACATTATTTTTACAGGTGCTTATGAAGAGAATGCCGATGATGCCTGCAGAAATTTCGACCCGAAAAGCACGCCCTATACAACACTCATCAGTGAGTAGACATTCTCTTTTCGTTTAGCAAAAATGACGTTGCGTGTAGGAATAAAATATATTGACCATCAGAGTATTATGATGTTTTGTCCCTACACATGTTTGTACAAACATAACAGTACAAAGAAATCACAGGACGTTGATTTAAAAATGTTGTTTTGTTGTTGTTTATACAAACAAAACGTAGCGACATTACGCCCTTACGTGTAGTTTGTTGACATGTATGTGCACACAAAATGCTGAAAGTTGTTTGTACAAATTTGTATGAACATGTAGGGATGAAACATATTGAAAAATTTTTTTCGTTGGAAAGCAGCCAATTATATAATTGTTTCGAAACATATTGGAAAAAATCATTTTACCAACTTCATATCATAGCTATTGAATTAGCATATATGAATTGATACTCGCATGTAGTGAAAATCTATTGATTCTGAAGCATATAAGGAGAATGTTAATTTAGCAATCTTGTCACGGTTGAGTATTGTAAGCTCATTCCGCCGCGAAAGTGGAAAGGATCAGGTTAGAATCCTGACTGTGACCTTGGTTGGTAAAATGATTTTTTCCAATATGTTTCGTAACAATTATATAATTGGCTGCTTTCCAACGAAAAAAATTTTTCAATTGCATTTCAGCCGTATAAAACTATTATTTATATGAAACATATTGTTTGTACATACATAAAAATCGTACAAACATTCCGCTGCGTGTAGGGTGTGCTTCGATTTAACGAAGTTTCTACAGTATTTTATTATTAATTTGGATTATGACTATTCCAGCGGCGTCTTTGCACACGAAGAAGTGCCCGCATTCGGGTCGTTACACGGTAGTTGGCTCGTCGGATGGCGGAGACGATGGCGGAAGGAGAAGGCGTAGTCAAAATACAGCAGTCGATGGAGGCGCGTCTCCGTCAGGCAGCCAAGAGTGCACAACTCACAATTATGAGTCGCTGGCCATCGGCTGCAGCACACAACACGAGGAGATGGAAATCAGGTCGACGTGTCGACAGAACCTCGCGCAGAGCACCTCATCAGGTAAATTATTAAACCACTTATGCTGGCTTGCAGAAAGCGTTGTCAGGAAATCTAGTTTGACAATGACAGATTGTGACCACACATTTTTCTCCATAAGAAAAGCTTTGTAGAATTTTAAATCGATCCTGCTGGGAAAATAATTGGTCTAAGAGACTTTTAAAAGTATCTAAAATACTGTATCTAACTAAAGTATCAAGTAGGTATCTTTTTTAGGGTTATGTACCTCCTTATGGAACTTGTCTCATAGATACTTTTTTTAATTATCTTCTTCAGCTCTGTCTGTAACTATGTCAGTTTTGTAGAAGGCTAACAATTAATAATAATATAATAATTGTTGTTATAGCATACTCGTGTCACGATAGTTGGGAAGAAAATGGCACAACGTACTTAATAGCATCTCCAGTAGCGCGCAAATCGACGGACCCGTACAGATACTGTTTCGTGTTCGCTTTCTCTGGAGCGCCGAGCGGCGACCCTAGTCAATCTAAACCAATAGCAGGCCCATCCGGGACGTCGCCCAATGGTCTACTGGGCGGCTCGAACGGCAAGGCGGCCGGCATAGTCAGAGGCACGTCGCTCAAACTGTTGGCCATCGCCGACAACTGCCATAGAAATTTAGCGACAGACGTCGTTGGACACTCGTGGACACTCAACCTTACGTCCAATGGTAAGTTGTAATTGTTATCTCTATTATTATTATTATTTAATTATTTCTGTGTACAGCTTGATTTATTAACTCACTGACAAACTTAACCTGGTTTTCTAGCAGTTCTAGAAAAACTGTTTGCCATGACTCTGAATTCTGCGACGAAAATTTTCGCTATGTCCAAAACCGAATTTAATTAGCTGCATTATTTTATAATTGTATGTACATTAAAAAAAAAAATTCGACTGATGACCAGTCCTATACTTCCCACCTAGTAAATATTTGCAAAAAATAAACACTCTTTTTTTTATTCTTTGACTAGGCCCAAATAACCTTAGCTGTTGGTGGTCTTTAAAACACAATTTAATTTTTATTCTTTGAAAAAAGCATGGCCCTCTTTTTTGTTTGGTGATCTATTGATGGCTAGCTTAATATAGCAAAAATCATGGTTACCTTGATTTACGTACAATTTTTATTTTTTTTAGTAAAATATTTTTTTTCTCGAAAACTATACATTTTAGAGAAAAAAAATATTTACATTTTTTTCATATTATAACATCTAGAATTCATTTATATTTTTTTTTACCTATGTTAATACGTGACATTGAGGACGTTTTTTTGAATATCTCAGGATCCACTGAACCGATTTGACTCAAAATCTAATCAGATCTAAGTTAAAGGCTGATAAACACAATAGAACAATCGGCATGCCCGTATGTTGTTCCGTTCTTAAGATATCGAAGGCGAAAAATTGACCACATACACACACACACACATACACACATACACACACACATACAGACATCAGTCAGAAAATGATCTTAAACGATTGCTAGGGTCTCAAAACGTGAAAATCTGTTAAAATCTCGAAATATTGTTTTCGGACTGAATCCATTACTTCCCTACCATAGTAGAGGTGGGAAGTAAAAAAGGGTGTGGGAACCGACAGATGTGAAACATCAAAGAAAACGTTATTGAACTCGGTGGTATTCTCTATTTAGTAGTATATATTTTTTCAAAAGCAACAACTAACTGTTATGCTGACGTAAACCTATATACTGCACTGTAACACACGCGGTTGCCCGAGCGCGCGATATTGTCGAGATTTCTCGAGATCTCGCGAGTCAATCTCACGAGATCTCGAATCGCCAATCTCGAACCCAGACTGATCTCGCGAGATCTCGAATTGCCAATCTCGGCTCCAGATTGCATTCCCTAAACATGATATGCTAGTCATTATTCGAACATACTCGCTCTCATTATATTCGTACGGGCAAGTTGTAGATTTCCAAGTTGTATATTCAGCTTGCCCTCTATTGAAACTGCACATTGCACAATCCTTAAGCGGGAATCACACTACCGGCTCCCATCCGTACGATTCTCAATTGTACGACTCCCGGCCGTACGATTTTGAATCACACTGTATTTTGGTGCGGAACGATTGCGGAAGGAGTTGTTTACAAACATTGACGAGATAAATGTCAAAATGTCGACGCGATATTCCGAGTGCGTGTATTATTATCATAATTTACATCCCAACAACACGCGAATGCCGCAAAAAATAATAAAATAAACCAAACGTAACCTAACTTTTTGACATGAATGCGTCTTAAAACATCAGCTGTCATCTTATCGTGCTCTGATTGGCTACAGCTGGGAGCCGTAGCCAATGAAATAGAAACAGTTCTATTTACCAGCCATAGCCGTGATCGTTGACGGCTGTGCGCTGATTGGTCGAGAGCTACAGAAGTTTCCTAGCCCCAGCTGTCGACGGCTACGACTACGGCTGGCAGCCGGTAATGTTATACGCGCTTTATAGAGAATATCCCATTTCATCAAAATCGTAAGTCGTTTTTAAGAAAAAAAATTACAAACCTATAAGTAGATAATATTATTATAATATGTCATACTACATAACGTATGTACCTACATATTTTATATAGGTAATATAAAAGTAATATACCTATTTATTTAAATATTAGTTAAAAAAATAACAACAATAAAATCTAAACATAATTATGTAAGTATAATTACGTTTAGATTTTATTGTTGTTATTTTTTTACTTTTCAAATACTTACTGATTATTTTAATAAGTTAAAGATTGACTGTCAGAGTAATTTGACATAAATAATGAAAATAGTTTGTTTTTTCCAAAGCCTACTCACCATACGACACTGTTTTATAACGTTAAAAAAACTGTTTTTTTAAAATGATAAAATCGATAAGAAAACGAATTTTTCCAGGGATGAGACCTAGCTAGATCGATTTTTTGCCCCCCGAAACCTGTTTTCGGTAAATTTGATCAAAATCGTTAGTGCCGTTTTTGAGAAAATATTTATATAGGTACATATATACAAGATTTGCTCGTTTAATAATATAGGGATTTGACGCTATGGCATCTGGTGGCTGAAAATGGAAGTAGGTCTAGTAAAATGTGGAAAGGAATTAATTTAAAACAACTGTATTGTAGGAACGTGCGCTGACTCGGAGGGCAACAACGCCACAATCAAGTTGGTGTCGACTTTCATCTTTTCAATATGTCTACTAGTGGCGATCGCTATAGTAAGATGATTAAAACACGTCGCCAGCTCAAACATAACGTACTGTAAGTATTGAAGCATCGATCTTTCGATGCAATAGAACGACGACTACGACAGTTATAAAGTATATATAAATTATATTATGATGTATAATTTTATTAAAAAAAATCTGTTTTTTAAATGTAAGTTAAGTAAAACAAGTGAGCAACAAAAGAAGAAAAAAACAACAAATGAACTATATAGTGAAATTATTATATTAATATTATATAATACATATTGAATTATGTATATACGATATATTATACAGGAGGTTCGGAAGTCCGTGTCCCCAATGTACGGTATATATAAGACCAAGATATCGTACAAATAAACAAGTGTTTACAGTTTTTGTTTTATGTAGACAATTGCCTGCGGACTGTTATTCTTTTGTTATTGAATCGTTGTGACCTTCATTTGTCTTAATTATTTCATGAAGTTAAGAATATAGTTCTGTTGTAGAATATTGAAAAACAAAAGAGTTCGCTAAACAATTGAAAACAAACGATGAACAAAAGGTGAACTGTTTGCAGGCGGTTGTAATTTGTTTTTTTAGAAATAATTAATATTTTTCGCTGCAATAAATTGTTCAAAAAACATTTCCTTTGTAATATGATAAAATAAAAAAATAGAGTAGAGGGTGCTTCTTCCGTAGCGAAGAAAATACAAGAACAAGACTTTGCAGGCGCATGTTCTTTTGTTTTAATGAAAATAACAACGACAATTGCAATACAAAATAAACAAAATATATTCGTACATTGTGGACCGGACTTCGAAGGGAGAAAAGTAAATAAATGAAGACATAGTCAATTTTTATATCAAAGGTCTTAAATGATTTTTCATCGAAACAACTTTTCACGCTTTTTTAATATTTAGTGTATATAAACATTTAAATACATAGATTATATATTTTTTGTTTGTTTATTTTTTTGTTTGCTTATATCTATGTAATATATTTTTGTTATTAAATTTTTTTTTGTACATTTTAATGTGTCTAGTTGAAGACCTTGTGTATAAAATAATTTTTTATTAGATAGTCAAAAAAAGCGTGAAAATTTGCACTACAAATAATTATAATATCTAAACGGGAGTCCAATTTTGAAAGAACTTGAAAATTACAAAAAAAAACGGGATGAAAAAATTAAAATATTTCTGAGTCAGTAATATTGAGCTTAAACGAGATATTAAAAAGAAATAAAAAATGAAAATACAGAAAAATTAACGAATATTTTATGAAATTAGGTTAGGAGATTAAAAATGCTTAAAAATTATTAATTAATGATATTGTAAATATGAATATAAAGTGTGTCAAAAATGTATTCTCAAAACACAGTATTTTTAAACTCTCCACACTTTGTTTTCTTCTCTCTTTTTTTTTTAAATAGTTGACTGCAACAGGCGGCCATTAAAGTAATGTTTGGCTCGTTCATTTGTTAAATGTTTGACAATTGCCAAACGCTATTTATTGTTGAAAGTCGGTGCTAGACTTGTTAAAATGGCGCAGTTCGAAAAATATGAAACATTTCAAAACGTTAAATACAGATAGTATAATAAAAAGTCCATTGTTTTTTTGAAGTTTACTCCTTAAGAACCGATTTTCATATAAGGCCCCCGGTATGGAAATTTTATGAGGAATAAAATTTATACAAGTGTTAACTAAAAAGCGTTACGTTTTTCTGCGCAACGTACCTTGCGCACCTTTCAATGTATGTGTATACTTGTACAGATTATATCAAATTAAACCTGTGCATAGGGCATTCTGTGTGTAAGACAGAGATTGATACATAAAGCAATAAGTAAGAATGAGATAAATGATCGCTAATAGGATGTTACGTGGTTACTGTAAATAAATAATATTTATACAACCTAATAGCGTCATCTTTGTTTTTTCGCTCCTTCTATGCTATTTTCAAAGGCAGCTAAAAATAATTTTATTATGTCGGCGGTTGAATTACCACCATAAAACCATTTAATTATTTGAATTTTTTCCCGAACAGTATAAATTGCCATTTTATCAATAATTTCAGTAGTGACTATTTTTACTGTAGAAAACAACGATGACAGTTGTTCGGTATTACATATTTATTTACAGTAACCACGTAACATTCTATTAGCGAGCATTTATCTCATTCTTACTTATTGCTTTATGTATCAATCTCTGTCTTACACACAGAATGCCCTATGCACAGGTTTAATTTGATACAATCTGTATACAGCCGACGTGTACAGGGTATGCTGCGCGACAGCTGACGCATGTAAGTATGTATGTTTGCCTATTGCATAGTCAAAGATCGTACTTAAGGAGTAAACTCCAGTCGTGCGTCGGAGCTGACACACTTTTTTTTATACAGATTTATAAGCAACTTGTTTCGGTTGTCCTTGTCTATTACACAGTAATATATTTATAAGCTTACCAACTAAACTCAGAATGTAAAACACAAGCTAGGTTCAAAAGTTAATCTCAGTTTAAGCCAAATATGTAAAACCGGCCTTTAAACGTTTTGAAATGTGTCATTTTTATATCAGATTGTACTTTTTGCTAACAAATCGTATTTTGCTATTATTTTTCACGAGTCCTCATAATTTTACATTAATAAATATAAGTCTTGTTGCTAAGCACTTTGATAATTCGATTTGAGAAATCAACTTTTCTTACATCGATATTTTCGAATCACGCTGCTAAAAAAGTAACCACGAGTGGGCGTTTGGATCGATTATTTCACGCTTGAAGTGTTTAAAATGTGAACAATTCATAAATTATTTTGTTTATCCACTGTTTCGATTGAAATTAGTTTTAAATCGTCTGCAGATAAGTTTGTGACTCTATACCTACTTTAAACTAGTTTTATTCATCAAACATAAACAACTGGACAGCTAGTCTACCACTGCGCAACCAACGGCGCAGGAAAGAGAGAGCGATAAAGTTGAAGCATATGTATGTCTCTTTCTGTCGTTTTCTTATAGGCTCACCATCAGCAGATTTACGTGTTGCGTTGTTGTTGAACGAAGACGGAATATGCCCCAACCACTGAGCAAAGAGTATAAATAGAGACGCTACAAAAGTGAAGCCAGTCGCCATGTTTAGTTAAGTCATTCATTTTATATATAAGAAGAAGAAGAAGAGAGTAATATTCCCTAATTCAGGGATCGGCAACCTTTTGAGACGGAAGAGCCAAAAGTTACAATTTACAAAATTTCCCAGTTTTTAAAGAGCCACTAACATTTTTAATTCAATATTATGGTATTTGATTAGGATTATAACTAAACAAACAGAACAGTGTTGCCACATTTAAAAAATGTCAGCTGTCCGTATACTGTTGAGTGTTTTTATCCTGTTTAAAGTTTTTTTTGCAGTATAATATTTTTTATGAGTTTTGAAAATAAAATAATATAATTATTCAAACAGTATATGAAGACACCTGTTGTAAGAACAATGACGTAACACAATGCTGTAATCAGGAAAAAATCATTAATTCAAACCTATGTCACCGTAGGGATTCTAACCCTAAACTTTCCACTATCGCGGCGGACTGAGCTGGAAAGTTTAGGGTTAGAATCCCTACGGTGACATAGGTTTGAATTAATGAATTTTTCCTGATTAAAGCATTGTTACGTCATTGTTCTTACAACAGGTGCCTTCATATACTGTTTGCAGTCATTATGCATTCATTTAATTATGTATTTGGTCACGACTTACGTGTTAAAATTTGTATTTATAATTATTAATATTTACGCATGGAACTGGAGAGCCGCATCTTGACATCATAAGAGCCGCATGCGGCTCGCAAGCCGCAGGTTGCCGACCCCTGCTTTAATCCATCTCCTGTTTGGCCGCCATGTTTGTTATGGCCTGTGACGTTAGACTTGGCTTCACCTTTGTATAAGCGGTTTTATACGTATAGCGTCTCTATATCCTCCTTGCTCAATGTCACCCAACTCTATCACCCTCTTTTCTGCATCATTTGGCTCGTTCAGCCCAGACTAGCAGGCCAGTTCTTTATGTCGATGGTTTTATTTATATTAAGGCAGCTTTAAAATCTTCCTTCTTTGTTTGTTTAATTTGAATCTTCACTTACATAAAGTAATTACAATAATTAGTATTATATAGACTAGCTATTTTAGTATTTTTAATAATGCAAAATTCGCAGCTAGGAACGTTCACCTCTTGCAAAACGGATGCAGTGAAAACGCCTTTGCAGGATGTTTTACTGTACCTTAAACTGTCAAACAGAACGTGTTATGAAACATATTGGAAAAAATCATTTTACCAACCATGGTCACAGTCAGGATTCTAACCTGAACCTTTCCACTTTCGCGGCGGAATGAGCTTACAATACTCAACCGTGACATGATTGCTAATTTAATATTTCCAACGAAAAACATTTTTCAATTGCATTTCAGAACGTATTATGAAAAGTTACATGTGTGAACGTAGTAGGCTGTGTCATTTTGTTTTCGACACTGTGTTAATATTTTTTTACAGATAGTTTATTTTTGTGATTTTAAAGGTGGCAGTATTGGTGCGATTAAACTAAAGAATCCGTTGTATAGTTTCTGATTGGACAATGAAAGGCATATCGGAAGCGTTCTTACTAGGAACCGCCAATTTAAGGTATGTGCAGTATGGAGCTGGGAATCTAGATGGTAGCGTAGATCATAGCAGGGCTTGCTTAAATTAATGCATTGTTATATATGCGAGCGTACACAACGAAACAGTGAGTGTAGCAGGCATAAGCGTTGTTACAAGAGCTGCTAGATTCAAGAATGTATCTCACCATTCTTTCAGCGCGCTGACTACTACAATCAACGTGTGACAACAGTCAAATGGCCGTTATAAGTTTCGCAATGGATGTGACTAGTTTAATAAATGAAATTTTGCCAGTTTTTATTTAATTTGTTTTGAGTTTTTTCCTAAGGCGTATTTAAAAGTGTTAGGTTCCATACGTAAATATTCAAAAAACCGGTTTTAATTCTTGGTATAAATGATGAAATTCGCTAGATCGTTTTCTATTAATAGGGTGGACATGATAACTCCTACCCAAATTTATATTTAAAATATACCACTTTGTAGCAGAAGAACACAAATATTCGTCTTCGCTATCTGACATTTCAAATGCGACTTAAGCTTGTATATAGGCTAGTATCAAAGCTTCGTTGTGCAAACCTATAAGCGCTTATAATTTCAGCCACCATCTACCATACATGCTACCATCTAGAATCCCAACTGCGTACTGCACGTACCTTTAGGCGTCCATAAAGATCTTTCTGATATGCCCTTGTCTACTTAGAGAAAGTACACGATAAAGTAACAATAGTACAAGATTTTGGGTTCAGACACAAATTGTAGACATACTTTTGTTAATCGGATGTTTTAAATGAAACAATGGGACTTTACATTAAGCCGGACATGACTTCTGCGCATGCCCAAACCTTCATATTGAATAGACGCGAGTTTAAATGTTCCGGTAGTTTTGGTAGACCTCGCGCAGCGAAAGATGAAGCCACCGCGTCATAGTAACGTGAATGCATTGCGCCCGCCTTCTAGCTTGCTATTGACTGTTTATTGTCATGAATAGCAGTTTGCCAAAATTGTACCTAACGCCATAAAACCCAATGTGCAGTTTTGTAATAATAAAGAGTTTAGTCACGTCTAACCACAATAATTTTATTAATGAATGTACATTTCAAGAGCTATGCTCCCATCTTCAGCAAATACTAAACTGTTTAGTATTTGCTGAAGATGGGAGCATAGCTCTTGAAATGTACAGTCATTAATAAAATTATTGTGGTTAGACGTGACTAAACTCTTTATTATTAAATTAAACCACAGTGCTCTTAATTATTCTTATGCAGTTTTGTGTACACGGCACTGTCTGCGAGCAAGCAGGCGTTCACTAGCATATTATTGGTGACGTGCCTGGCTTCATCTCTCACCGCGGGCACTCTACATTGTCTTTACCATTTGTAAAGACAAATTTGACTAAAAATAATGTATCGACGCTAATGACCTCAGTTGTCGAGCGTCTATAATTTACAATTCATTCATTCATGATGTATCCATCCAAGAAGACTGGAAAGACATGTCCGAATTTGAGTGGTTGGAGCTAGGGCATCGAGAACCGGCCATATTTTGAGAACCGGTTCTTTCGGTTCTGAACTTATACCAGAACCGGGTACCCGATTCTTTCGGTTTTATTGGTTCTTAGCTATAAAACAGTAAGCAGATTATTTTTAATATTATTTATTTTAGAGTTTTGTTCATTACGAACATGATACAAGGGAAAGATCGTAAATTAAACAATAAATTCCATATCAAAGAATTATTTATTTTAAGAACAATAGTCTTTTTAAGTATTTTAATTACATACTTATCAAATAATCAGTTTTTTGCAAGAACCGTAAGAACCGAATTACCCGGGTTTTTATATTTAGGAACCGGTTTTTATTTTGCTTCTCGGAACCGGGAAAAACCGGGTTCGATGCCCTAGTTGGAGCGGAATGAAATACGCTGCACGCAAATCCATAATATGCGTGAATGACTTGGAGTGTTAATGATGATGATTGTAGATTATAGACGCTCTACAACGGAGGTCATTAGCGTCTTAACTCCATGCAGTGGTGTAACTACCGCATGTTAGCAATGCGGAAGGGCTGTCGAGTGCGAGGGGCTCTGGGCCCTGCATGGGCAAACTGAGAAGAAAATACTAAAAAAGAACACTATCCAGATATTGCATGAAAAATATTTACACAAACTAATTCTACTAGCTCACTGGAATATCATTTATTGGCCGTCACGATAAATAGATGGATTTCTGTGTTTGGCTTTCATATTCCGAGAGTAAAGAAAACCACGTCAAAAAGTTCAGATCGTGGGTGCTCCTCGCATTATAAAGGCCGGCGCTAGGAATTTCGGGCCCCGGGTAAGCGTTCTCAGGCCCCTGTGCCCTCCAAGAAAAAATTACTTCAAAATTTGTTTTTTTGTGGAAATAGTCAGAAAATTTTGATGCAAAAAATCAAATAATGCCTTTTTTCCAAGTCTTCATGGTTTCCGGGCTTGTAGGCCGTGGTCCGGTGGTATTTCTACCTGACGTTTCGTCTACAACTGCGGTAGACATTCTCAAAGGCAATGTAGCAGCGGTCGAAGTGTCCTCCTTGGCGGCTCACAGGTCAGTGTGTCAGTGACTGGTGTCCTCCCTTCTTTTATGCCTAGTATGTATGCCAGTGTGTTCTCTGCTCGGTCGTAGTCCGAGAGACGGACTAAGACCGAGCAGAGAACACACTGGTACTAGGCATTAAAGAAGGGAGGACACCAGTCACTGACACACTGACCTGTGAGCCGCCAAGGAGGACACTTCGACCGCTGCCACATCGCCTTTGAGAATGTCTACCGCAGTTGTAGACGAAACGTCAGGTAGAAATACCACCGGACCCACGGCCTACAAACCCGGAAACCATGAAGACTTGGAACAATGCCGGCCGTGAAAGCTTGCACACTTGGAATGCCTTTTTTGTTGGGAAAATGTTTTAATACTCGCAGTTTAAAACACATATAATAGGTAAGCGGACCCGAGGTACTTTTGCCCCGCTTACCCCTCCCCCCTAGCGCCGGCCCTGCGCATTATGTTTTTGTTTCTGTTGACTTGGGCCCGATATGTCTAGTTACGCCACTGACTCCATGTCAAACATCCCATTAACAAAACTGGTTAGTTTTCGATTGTAGTTGGCGACATGGACTGACCTAATTGTTAGTTTTCCATAGAAGCTGAACTTGTCGGCTATGGAGGGTAGAGTTAAGGAGAACACTCTCATATGGATGAACAGTTGCAAAAGTGTCCATCTGTAAGCTGTAAATAACAGTTCCAAATCTCTCCAGAGTGGCGCTAAAATAGCAAGAGAGTATGAAATGAACTTAGCAGTTATTGACTGAGTGAAGTGCGCTGAGGTGAAAAATTTAATATTTTTGATGACTAGAGTAGTTATAACAAAACTGCAGTATACAAAACCTCAACTGTTTGCGTAGTCCAAAAGTTAAAAATAGTTTTGTAAATATAACCTAAAATAACTACTGTCAGATAACGTGGACGGTGATTTAATTTCCATGGTCTGTTTTACATCAGAAATGTCAGTTTTTTAATAATTTTTATTAGAGAATTCTACTTTTGAAGAAATTTCAAAAATTATTATGTGGAATTTTTATAAAAAAATGAAAAGAATATAATTGATTGACAAATTCAAGTATGTATTTGCAGGTGTTTTAAATTTTGCGTTTGTAATTTTTTATAAAAGCAATCATTGTTAAAAAATTAAATAATTTTTCAGGCGTTCATTTATATTGGGATTATCTTTATTTACTATTTTATGCATCATTACAAGTTTACCAATGATATTTGACTGTTTTTCTTTTGAAAAAAGCGTCATTTAAAAGCGGAAGTTATGCTTTTCTTCTTTACTTCACTGTCCTACTCTAGTATTATTTGGCGCATCCTTTAAAATTTACACTCTTGCTATTGTGGCGCCACCAATTTATCGCCTTTTGACGGACGCTTTTTCATATGCAGAGAGAGTTCTCCTTACCTCTACACTCCATATTGTCGGCGTTCCACGTAAAAATGGCAGCTCCATGATTAACTGTGATTCTTACGACAGATTGGAATTGATTTTTTATTTGTTACAACTTGTCAAAAAATATTGTTTATAATGCGACTTGTATTTTATGTTAGTTGAGTAATGATTTAGTTTTGTTTTTATAATAATTTCATTCGTTGGCAGCGTTGGAGACAAACAAAGGTGTGTTTGTTGGAAAGTTATAACACTGAATTGAGGTTATGGAGACACTACAAGCATGTAAAAGTGAAGCCAATCGCCATATTTATTGAGACTTGTTCATTTTGTATGTAAGAAGAAGAAGAGAATAATATTCTCATCCATCTCCTGTTTGGTCGCCATGTTTGTTGTGACTTGTGACGTCAGCAACTTTGTATAAGCAGATGTATACGGTATACCGCCTCTATTACCTTTTAGCTCAGTGGTTCTGAACTCCCAAAGAGTTTGTTAAATTGTGTTTTAAAGACCACCAACAGCTAAGGTTATTTGGGCCTAGCACCAATTCATATTTTCAATTCATTATTTTTTTTTTAATAATAAATTGAAAATACAATTGACACTTTTACCAGCTCTCGGGCTAGAACCCGGGAACTGGGGACTTGTAATAGAGGAACCATAGCAACGCCATGTAAACAACAGCATCGTTACACTGTCGGCTATTCTCAAGCCCCAAAGAGTTTGTCGATAATACAGAACTCTTCAAACATAACTGTGTGTTTGGTTAAATTGTCGGACTATTTGGACTGTCCAAACTTGCTTCTAACAGTTGTAGACTTCTAGAACTGCTTGAACCAGGTCCAAAGAGTCCGAAAATTTGACCAACAAACACGCAGTTGTGCCTGAAGAGTTCTGTATTACCGACAGATGCTTTGGGAGTTCAGAACCAGTTCAGAACTTATCAACAAATACACCTCAAATGTATAGCAAAAAATAATAGTGAATGCTTACAAAACGTAAAATACAAAATCGCTCGAAAATAATGTTTATTTTGGGAAAAACAAAGAAAAGAGAATAATTTTTATAAATATGCTAGTCTATAATAAAAAAACTGAGCATTTAAAATAAATTTTTAATAGAAATAAATAATATTTATAAAATATAGGTAGCATTTTTTACATATTTAACAAAAGAATAATTACTGTAGTTTACATGTACTTTAAAAAAAAATCGAAACCTCACTGAATACAGACCTGTACAATGTTTATAAATAGAAAATATAAATATTTACATTTTGCTATGAAGTCTTGTTTAGTTGAACTAAACGCTACAGGAGTAGGGATAAAAAACTCGGGTATTTGGAAACGCCAAGATTTAGGCCACACTTCAAAATATTTCGTTATTTTAAATGTAGTTTTCGCAAAAGAAATTTTTGTGTGAAAAAAAACAGAGTGCTTGTAAATCTCAGGCGTTTGAAGTGAAATTTTATGAATAAACATTTGTATTATGTGTAAAAAACAATTAAACACATTAGTGTTTAATTGTTTTTTACACATAATACAAATCAGATACAGATCAGAACCAACATATATTAATATGTTGGTTCTGATCTTAACTATATACATTTAATGGGCCATTTTCCTGAGAGTAGTTCTTTCAATTATCCGCGAGAGGCAGCACTTGTAGGTACAAACATTATTTATTCCCCATAGCGTCGTGTCATTTTAGTGGTATAACTTAATTATTTAATTAATTTAATAATGATAATAGTAATTTAATAATTAAGTGATACCACTAAAATGACGACGCTATGGGGAATAAATAATGTTTGTACCTACCACAAGTGCTGCATTTCGTGGATAATTGAAAGAACTACTCTCAGGAAAATGGCTCATTAATTAATAATTTAATTTCATCCATTTATCACAGATGGCTGTACTATACTCTTGGCGTCTCGCTATTCAGCCCTGCCCCCTGAATATTATTTTTACTATGCGAACAGAAAGGGTTGTTAACAATTAGATTAACAATCAATATTGTTATTACTTCCTATACTGTACAAATTCACTATTTTAGTGAAATTAACATAAGGACATCAGACGATATTAATCGTCATAACATGCCCTTATTAATTATTGTAGAAAGGCTACATAAGAAAAATTTAAATGCACCGCCTTTCTACAATAATTAATAAGGGCATGTTATGTCGATTAATATCGTCTGATGTCCTTATGTTAATTTCACTAAAATAGTGAATTTGTACAGTATAGGAAGTAATAACAATATTGATTGTTAATCTAATTGTTAACTAAATAAGATACTGTAAGTAATTTTCTCGCAAATAATTGAAATTATTACTAGGCATATCCGGCCTATTTTGAGAAAAGCAACATTCATTGTAGTGTTGTTATAAAAATAAAAATAATATTAGCTCTCGCAGTTTGTGGACTTGCGGTGTATTTGTGCTATATATAAGAAAAGATTAAGTGTACGCCATGGGCACCGTGGAGTAACTGGAAAACTTGCCCGACGCGATATTGGGTGTTCCGGGTTCGATTCCCGGCGGTGCATTTAAATTTTTCTTATGTAGCCTTTCTACAATAATTAATAAGGGCATGTTATGACGATTAATATCGTCTGATGTCCTTATGTTAATTTCACTAAAATAGTCAATTTGTACAGTATAGGAAGTAATAACAATATTGATTGTTAATCTAATTGTTAACTAAATAAGATACTGTAAGTAATTTTCTCGCAAATAATTAGAAAGGGTTGTGTCGATCGAGTTTCCCCCTCAAGGCTCTACCCGCCAGCCAATCCCGATCGGTTCCCCGCTAATAGCTCATTTCATTCCCTCCACTGCTGACAGTCGATTTTTGATTTTTTTTTGTTACACTGCTAAACGAAATTGCTCTGATCCGTCTCGCACCGGACTGCCGAAGGTGGGTAATGTTTTTCGGGTGTGTGTGTGTATGTATGTATCTTTGCATTTTCTTTAACGTCTTCTGCAGCCTAACCAGCTATAGATTCGTCTTAGTCGCACGAGTGCTACTGAGTATATGACATCACGGAAAATTCAATATGGCGGACGCCAGACGCCATTTTGTCAGAATACATCAATATGAATATCAAAAGAAAGGTTTCGCTGAGAAGATTTTATTTTAGTGGTTTTGTTGGTAACAATGTTATTGCAAAAAAAATTGAAGAATACTCAAGTTTGACGTTTCCAATACCCGAATTCAATTCTCATTTGATATTATTTTTCTAATGACATTTTTATTAATCGTTTTTTAAAAATATACACAGATTGGTGCTTCAAAAAAAGCATACAAACGATCTCAAAAAATCTCCGAACACATTAAGTCGAATCACGATCGTCGAGTTTGTCGATACATAACCTGACAATTGTGGTTCGCTACATTCCACTGTTTCTGGATTGTTGTTTTAAGGCCATAAGTGTTTTTACTTAATTATACAAGTATACCAACTTCAAGAAGAATGTAATATATTATATAGTTAAGATTAGATAATCAAGGATTTGCTAATATTTTTAAAAAATTCTAGCCGAAAAAAGTACTTTTTATTCCCAATTCGTTTTATGTTGAACAAAACAGAATCGTCATAGTATTTCTGTTTTGAAACAAAACAGAATCGTCATAGTATTTCTGTTTTGAAACAAAACGGAATCGTCATAGTATTTCTGTTTTGTAACAAAACAGAATCGTCATAATATTTCTGTTTTGAAACAAAACAGAATCGTCGGTGTTTCTGTTTTGTTTTTTATTTTGCAAAAAGAAAAAAAAAACAGGGTTTTATAATAAATCATCCTGTTTTGTCATTAACTTTTTTTATAGTTATAAGAAATAAAAAATGATGTTAAATCACACTACATAATGGATATTACGTACGTAATTAATATCAGTTGATTCTGTAATAAAATACTTTACTAACAATCACCTGCAGTAGGGGTACCCTACTTAATGCTCCCACCAAAAAGTCTACTAGACAACACTACTAAAATTTTATTAAACAAGCCGTGAGGTGGGGCGTTTATTAGGACTAAAGTGCAACCCTTGAGGTCCACACGACGAACTTCCCATTTAATAAATATTTAATAATAATAATTAAATTAGATATTACACAGAAAAGTAATCATTTTAATCATTAAAACATAATTATTATTTACTTTAACAATAATTAAAAAAAAAAAACTGCTGAACCGATTTTTATAGAATTTATGTCGGATCAAAATGACGTTAACACGCCTCGATTGACACCCTTACGAAATCGATATAGTTTTTTATTCGCGAGATATTGTGTAAAATCTACTTTTTTGGAGTCTATTTGGTTAAGAAAAAAGAACGGCTTAACCGATTTTGAAAAAATTTCTTTCAGATCATATTTACATTAATACGCGTCGATTGGCACCCCAACATAGTCGATATCATTTTTTATTCTCGAGATTTCGTCTTAGAAAGAAATGGACACATATGTACGTACGTACACACACACACACAGACATCTTTCTAAAAATAGTGTAGTGACCTTGAAACATAAAAATTTGTTATACATTTTGATTTCGATTTTCGAACCCATTACAATAACTTCCAATGGGAAGTTAATAATTGATAATTCTGTATAATCTGTATAAATTGTTTGTTGAGCCGTATTCGAGATACTAACAAAAAATAATTAAAAAAAAAAGATAGAATTAGTCTACTACCGATTTGATATTTTTCATCGTCTGTTAAATTCACTAATAAAATTTTAGTAGTGTTGTACAGTACTTTTGTACGGTGGCTTGGACTATTAAACTTTCTACCTTGTAAACAAGATCCGTTAACAACCCAGTAACTATATATGTCAACTGTTTTGTATTTAAAAACTAATTCATGTCATTTCTAAACAAATAATAGTTTGGAAATATCTATGTCGGCAAACGCAGTGTCAAAATAGTAAATCACGAAAAAGGTCTTAACAGTTCAATAATTGTAATAGAAGAAATGGAATTGGGTTTAAAAATAACGAATTAATGTATAGGCAACTGAAGGTCGCCATTTTGTACAGAGCTATAAGCTTCGCTGTATCGACTGCGAATCGCTTCGTCCTTGACGGCCGCCTTCCGATGTCCGATAACAAATTAATAACGTGTAAATATATTTACTGTGATTTGAATGAAATGAATTTTAATATTTTAAAATAACTATATTTAGAGTGTAGCTTCTTCTTGCCACGTATTCGGACGGTGCGTTTCTGTCGTTTTTGTAAAACTTTAAACACGTGTAAATAGTTTCTCTTTTGTTTTCGAACATGATTGCGACAGAAACAAATGACTAACTCGCTAACTCAAACTATTTTTTGCTTTGTTATTTTATTTTTTGTCTGTTTTAGAAATTAAAACGATCTCAATTAAACAAAAGACTTAACTGAAGCTGTTTTTGAGTGACCAATTAAAAGCGGTAAAAAAGTTTGAACAGACAGTTCTAATTTAGGTTGGCAATCCACGTATTTGATTTTACCTGAATTGCGCGCGCATACCGTGTTCACAGATGATCCTGTAACTAGGCAATAGTCCTGTCTATATCAGTTGTCATCGACTGCTGCTAGCTAGGTGGCAGGACACGATATGCGTGCGCAACCGTATTTTTTCTCCCTTTTTGTTACAGAATAAGCAATCTCTCGCTCTTATTTTGAGAGATAGGTCCATTGTTTATTCGTAAAATAATTCTTTTGTTTTCTAAACAACACACAGATTTAAATTATTTTGTGTCTGTACTTATTTTTATAGTCGAGATACAGCAAGAATAAATTTTTCGACAGTCCGTAACTTTTATTTTGAAATAATATCGGAAGTCATAACTAAACTTTTACTTGCATAAATTGTTTCTTCACAGCATTTTTTTATAAAATTTAAATTTAATTTGAATATTTGTATTAAAGAAAGTTACGTAATAATGGGTATAATAGTAATGGTCTGTTCTTTTTGATTATTTCCATCAAAACGATGTGAGCGCACGCGCACAGTTGCCTGCGCAGTCTATTATACGACAGAATATAGACTGCGCGTGCGCTCCCATCATTTTGATGAAAATAATCAAAAAGAAGAGGCCAATGTTAACGAAAGATAATTCTATTTTTGACACAAATTATTTCAAAAGATCTTTTTAAAAAACGATATAAATTTATTTACTCCTCATGATTTTTCTCAAGCCTACCTAAACTAGAAATCTTGTCTTCATTTGTCTTTATTAAAAAACAAAATAGCAACAGTGCTTACTACATAGACATGGAAGGTGGGCAGAGCGTTCTC
This sequence comes from Mongoloraphidia duomilia, assembly GCA_039654895.1. Taxonomy (NCBI): domain Eukaryota; kingdom Metazoa; phylum Arthropoda; class Insecta; order Raphidioptera; family Raphidiidae; genus Mongoloraphidia; species Mongoloraphidia duomilia. Next base: position 3,441,095 of record CM077527.1, on the reverse strand, counting down.
CTATAATATTGGTACGGAAATGAGAGAGATAGCTATTGTAGACGACTGTCATTCTTTCTTTCTAGAGGGCTTGAGAATAGCCGAGAGTGTAGCGGCGCTGTTGTTTACATGGCGTTGCTATGGTTCCTCTATTACAAGTCCCGAGTTCTAGCCCGAGAGCTGGCAAGTGTCAATTGGGTTTTCAATTTATTATAAAAAAAAAAAAAATAATAAATTGAAAATATGAATTGGTGCTAGGCCCAAATAACCTTAGCTGTTGGTGGTCTTTAAAATACAATTACAATTACTTTCTTTCTAGAATTGTGATTGGTTCTTCGCCCTAATATGGGTTGCTATGAATATGAACATTCAATTTTAAAATAATAATAAAAAGTATAAAATATACACGGTTAGTAGAGTATAGGTTGCCTCGTTCCGATAGATAGTAGTGGGGGGATGACGTCACTCGGAATATACCATGCTTGCTAACTTCAATAGAAAAGATCAGACCATGGACGCTGCTAATTTTTGGAAATAAAAATCACAGTAACCATGGTATTGTGATATGTTTTTTCAATACCTAATAGAAACATGATTCTTCTGTTAGTGAAAAAAGTATGTTAAGTTGTCAATTTTGCGATAGCTGTTAAGTGTTATGGTGTTTTGTGGTTATTTTTAATATTTTGTGAATATAAAAAATAAAATAATAATTTATCAATTTGTTAGTTAATTCTATTCGTTTCTTAAATTTAAAAAAATAGGTAATTAACAAGATCTGCCATTTCTTGAGCATTATTTAATTTTTTGTTTGCTTATATTATGGATATTAAAACCTAAATTTTGTAATAAAAAGAAAAATTATCCTATTTTTTAACATCTATTCTTCTATTTATTGTCTCCTGCCAATTTTAAGAAAAAATCTGCACGAAGCACCTAATATAAATAAGCATAATCTTCAACAATTTTTGTACTTGATTTAAACTAAATTCCAGCTGACGTCATTCCCGCGCTTACGCTGATTGGTCAGATGGAACGGGGCAACCTGTACTCTAATAACCTTGTAAAATATAGATATGGAGACGAAGAACCAATCACAATTGTAGAAAGGATAATAATAATAATAATAATGCGTTTAACGTCCGTTTCTCGACATTATGCCATAACAGACGCCATTCGCACCATTACTATTTTCCATTTTTACCACTTCCCGTTTTATACATTTTTATTATACTTCAAGTTATTTAATAGCAATGTGCGAATGGAGGAATTATAGGACATTAGGATAAGGTAGGCAACTTTGGGAGCATAGGAGTTTGACAGGTATTCGGCCATGGCCTTGAATAAGGAACCATCTCGATATTCATCTGGAATTATTGAGGGAAACCATGGAAAACCTCAACAAGATGGCCGGTACAGGAATTACCGTTTCTCGGCGTGAGACAGTAGGAAAAAGTCCTAGCCACATCTGCCCCCGCCGAGATTCGAACCCAGTACCTCCCCAATGCGAGTCTAGTGCTGTACCACTAAGCTACAATCCAACAAATTCAGCTCTAAGCTGGTATGGGATTGTCATCAATTACTAAATGACCTGGGTGGGAGAAACAAAGTTCTCTTAATGTGGGTGCCAGGTCATGAAGGAATCCAGGGCAATGAAAAAGCGGATACCCTTGCTAGACAAGGAGCCTCTGTGAAATTCATTGGACCAGAACCAGTCTGTGGGATTTCTTACAAATGTGTTCAACAAACTGTTAGGAAATGGACCTGCGAGCAACATCTCTCTGAATGGAGCCTGGTTTCAGGTAACAAACATGGGAAGAAAATGATCGCAGGCCCCTCCCCCAGGCTCACTGAGGACCTAATCAAACTCAGCAGGCCAACACTTATAAAGGTGATTGGGCTTTTGACCGGTCACGCTTCTCTAAGGAAACACCTACATGTGATGGGGATACGACAGGAATCAACACTATGTAGATTTTGCGATATGGAGGATGAAACAGTCACCCATATTGTGTTCGAATGTGAAGCACTAGCCTACAGAAGGACAACCATCTTTGGATATATAGACGAGGATGGAATTATTCCACAGGATAATCTAGTCCCAAATCTGCTGGAGCTCATAAGAAGATCCAGGCTATTTGAGGACTAGATCTAGCTAATGGGGAAGCATAAAAATCCTTCTAGGATGTGGTGCAGTTTATGGGCCATTCTAGGACCACCCCCAATTGTTTTTAATCTTTAATCTTTCTACCACTAAGCTACATCGCTGGATTAGAAAGGATAATAATAGTCGCCTACAATAGCTATCTCTTTCTCTCACGTTTGTGCCAGTAGTAAGCATTAGTAGGATAGGGAACGCAATGTCCACTCTCCATGTGTTATGGTTTACTAAAAACGTGTCACTTCTACGTTTTAACCTCTTTTATTTTTAAACGGACTATTCTAAATCGGTGTCTACAAAATATAACTGTGTTTTTATATCCGCTGGTTCACAAAGACACCACAACAGCAAAACAACTGAAAGAAGCCGGAATAACAAAAAAAACGCGATTGTAAAAATGGCGCCGGCTTATTTCAGATGACCTTCACTAAAGCTGCTATAAGTTTGAGCAAAATAAGAAATTCAAATGTCAAAATGTAAGTCCATGTATCTTTTTTACTTGGATTGCGCGGCGCATATCTTATTCACGGATGATCCGGTAACTATTGGTCTCTTTATTGGTTGTCACTGACTGCTGCTGGCTACAAGGGCGAATTCAGAAAAATATTTCAGTGGGGGGGGTTCAAAATATTTATGTACAAGTACATTATATTGATACATCACCAATTCAGTTTTTTACACCCGAAAATATAAAAAAATATCGAAAATATGCAACGCCCAACACCGCTAAGATATGAATCGATGCCCTTTTCTATGCGTTGCCAAAAATTTCGGGGAGGGGGGGTGAACCCCACTGGCTGGCTAGGTGGCAGGACACTATGCCCGCGCAATCATATTTTTTCTGTCTTTTTCTTTTAGAACAAGCAATAATGATCTCTTGCTCTTATTAAAGCCAAAATTTCAACATGACACAAAATACAAATAACTCCATTTATAAATAAACAAATTATTAAAAGGTCAATAGTTGTGATACTAATTTTTAGCATTTAATTCCATTTTATTATTAAAAACCCACTGATTTTTTTTAAATGTCCTACCAAAGAAAATTAATATTTTGGGAACCGTAAATAATTACAGAGATGTGACAAAATCACAGCTTATAAAAACTGCAGATCCACATTTTCAGCACTTTTAATGTTTATCAGCGAATTTCAAGCATGCGTTAGCCACGCCTCTTATTTTATAACACGACTGACATGACACTTTGAGACAGAACTGACAGCTGTACCTGCTAAGAACATGGCGATTGCTTGCGCAGCATGTATGCGCCAATTAGGTTTTTACACTTAAAGTGATTCAGATTTCATTAAGCTGTGACAAAGAAAATCATCTCGACGAGTTTTTTAATAGAAAAAGACCAAATGAATACACTAAAATATTCAACAAAACAAATGAAAAAATTTTTCATATTTCGCTCAAACTACCTTTTCACATTAAACGCTTGTTTTTAATGTATGTATTTTACATAACTATGTTTTGTTTTTTCATTGGTACACTGTAATTAGAACTGTGTTCGTAATCTGTTGCATTCGGAGACACCTCAACCAATTGACTGTCACAATACGTAAAAAAAAATATATTGGAATGTAAATAGAAAATTAATGTTGCTCTAAAAATAACTTAAAAATCATTACAATGGTCGTTTCTCTGAACGCACGGATTCCGAACGCATACATTTCGGTAAAAAAAAAAACAGCCGCTGTTTGAACGTGGGAAGTACAGCGTTCATATTGTGTCGACCGATAGCTTATGTTACTATAATATCATAACATCTTGTATTATGAGATAAGGGTTTATTATATATTTTGATTATAAAAATATATTATTAAAATATGATTGTTTTATTCACTTTGATTTGTTTATTCCACCTTTTTTTGTTTTACAGAACAGTCGAACATCGGCCAAAAAACTAAACAATTTAATGTCACGCTCAACCTTCACTTGTTTCACAGGAACATCGTTTCAATACGGAAACTTGATAATAAATAATGAAAGATCTATATAGCCTATAGTCCAGTAGGCAGCGTATGTGTGAGTTTGTGAACATTTAAACTGTTTAAACGCTTGAAAAACTTTTTACAAACGTCACACTAATATGGTTTCACATCAGTATGTGTGCCTTTGTGAGTATTTAAACTGCTTAATTGGTTGAAACACTTATTACAAACGCTACACTGGTATGGTTTCTCAGCAGAATGTGTGCGTTTGTGAAGATTTAAAGAGCCTAATTGGCTGAAACACTTATTACAAACGCCACAATGGTATGGTTTCTCACCAGTATGTGTGCGTTTGTGAATATTTAGACTGTTTAGATGTTTGAAACACTTTTTACAAACGTCACACTGGTATGGTTTCTCAGCAGAATGTGTGCGTTTGTGAAGATTTAAAGAGCCTAATTGGCTGAAACACTTATTACAAACGCCACAATGGTATGGTTTCTCACCAGTATGTGTGCGTTTGTGAATATTTAGACTGTTTAGATGTTTGAAACACTTTTTACAAACGTCACACTGGTATGGTTTCTCATCAGTATGTGTGCGTTTGTGAGTATTTAAATTGCTTAATTGGTTGAAACACTTAGTACAAACGCTACACTGGTATGGTTTCTCACCAGTATGTGTGTGTTTGTGAAAATTTAAATTGCCTAATTGGCTGAAACACTTATTACAAACGCCACACTGGTATGGTTTCTGACCAGAATGTGTGCGTTTGTGAATATTTAAACTGTTTAGATGCTTGAAACACTTTTTACAAACGTCACACTGATATGGTTTCTCATCAGTATGTATACGCATGTGTATTTTCAAATTTGAAGATGTGAACATTCTCTTATTACAAATTTTACAGTGATACTTCTTTTTAGTTGCTTTTTTAAGTTTCTCATAATTTACCGAAATATTTTTCTTCTCTTCCTCACTTTGGCCCCGACATTCTGCTACATTGTTCTCCGATAAGTGGTCATTATCGATCTTCGAGTTTTCGCTGCATATTTCAATACCGTCCCTCTTAGATGAAGTTTTCATTGTATCATCAGTACATTCTGTTATATTTAATGAATTATCATACGGCGGGTCGTCATTGATTTCAAATTTTAAAGGTATTTCCTGATGAATATTGTTCGCTGATTTAAAATTTCCATCTTTCCCGATAATACACATTTTTTCGCTCAATTTAGTGTCGTAGCTAATATTGACCTTTGAGTCTTCGCAGACGATTTCACTAGCATCACTTTTGGATATAATGTCTCCTGTATCATCAGCACATTCTGTTAGACTTAATGAATGGTCAGTCGTTGGTTCGTCTTTGATTTCGAATTTTAAAGACATTTCTTCGTTGATTTTGTTTGATGAATTATAATTTATAGGAGCCATTTCTTTCCAGTTGAGGGTCGTGCCAAATATATCACGAAACACTGTAGATTCACTTTTAACAGTGACATCACAATGATTGGTTTTATAGATTAAATTTTCCTCAGAAGACTTCTGAATGGCACATTCAGATTTGATTTGTTTGTCAGAAACATGCAGTTGCTGTAGATAGCGTCGCAGTGTTTTATCAGACTGTACAATTTTCGACCGAAACTGGTGAAATTCCTCGAGTTGAGTGTAACATAAGCGGCAGATGAAATTGGGCATCGCATCATGTCTTCTTATCTGAAAATCGAGAGATTATTAAATTATTTTCAAATAAATAAAAAGGCATAGTGCGCTTAGAAATTAGATGATAATAATAGCTGTACGAAAATTCACTTATGTTCAATTATTTCTGAATTTTTGAAATGTTGACAAAATAATAGAATACAACATATACAAAACATGCAATCAGTGGCGGCTCGTGGGGTAGTGCCACAGTGCCATGGCACTACCCCTAATTTTTCAATTTTCTCTAAAAATATTTTTTGTTAATATTTTTATTAATTTTTTTAATCAATTTATAAAATTTTAATCAATTTATAAAATTATCGATCGTCCGGATAGCAGAGTTCAGCCTAAATCGCACAAATTTCCTAAAACATTTTCACCACGCGATCAGTAACAAGTATCCTGTGCCACTTAATAATAGGCACAGTGTAAACAAAGCATACCTTACGGTCCTTATATGTGAGCGAGAGAGATAGAACTATGACTCATGATTTCCCTATGCTGTAATGCTAAATCTAAATGAAATGTGTGCCAGGCACATTATTGGAGATATTCTGTTTGGTCATTGTTGGAATTTATACGCATTGTTGTTTCGGTTAAATGTTATTGTTGATAACAATTTTGTTTCATTATTTGACGGTTTGCCAGAAATGTGTAGAGGTCTTGAACTTTATTAAACTGTTTTTTTTTCGGATTTCTATTGTTGCACTTTGTGCCAGTGTGTACTTGTTTAGTCAAACATAGACAGTTGCGTGGATAGTCACTAGGTAAGTTATTTTCTATGTTTTATAGGTACTTCTTTTCTATTTTGACCTTCGTTTTGGCACCACCTGTCTAAACAGGCACGAGCCGCCACTGCATGCAATTATCATTTAAAAACCACAATGTGGTACACTTCATTGAATAAGGTAAATAAAAATTCTGTATTATTTATGCCACTAATAATGCCACATTTTTTAGGCTACAGATTTAACTTTCGTTTTATTTTTGCATAGAACTCGTACATACAATTCAAGTTCTTCTGTATTTTCCACGGAATACAAAGTATGCATCTTAGTTTGAAGGTAAATTATAAAATAAAATCAGTTGTTTTTAATGCTGTTTAAAATCAATGTATTATCACATATAACATATTGATAATCTTTGAAAAGTACTTACCTGAACGGGAGCACACCACATGATAATGTTCGATAGTTTATTTCTCATTTCGGCCGAAAAATAAAATATATCTAATAGCGTAACGCCTTTTGATAAACACAACCGACACACTGCACTTAAGCCGTGTCCTTTTACAGATATTTTTTTCATTGTGTGCCACTTTGTGATTAACTCTTTTTAACGATAATCATTCAGTGGATGGTGCGTGCCTGTCGTATGGATAATATGTACATGTGGTAAAATTCTACTGAATGGACGGATGTTTTATTTCGTAAATTTTTAAACGAAACAACTGCCTATCGCTATAGAAGGGTTAAAAGAACCGATTTTCCTTAGGCGCGCACCTTTTTTTTTGAAGTAAAAATACTGCACAAAAGCTCGAAATTACAGAATTTTATTCACAAATGTCAAAATCTTCACAAAACGGCGGCCATTTTTATCCGACTGCGAAGCAAAGGAGTTGTAATGTGTTTAACAGTCTATGTATGTATGTTCCTTTGAAGCACTATACAGACCAAACGCCTGGGCCGATTTTTATGATTCACACGTCAATCGATTCCCCTTAGTTCGGCGAGTGTCACTAAAGACATGACGTTAGTGAAAATTCAATATGGCGACTACAGGACGCCATATTGTGAAAATGAAAAAAATGAAGTCAACAAACTATGTCAAGTGGGGTATCGTTGAATAGGTATTTAAAAATCATTTTTAGTTTTCCCTCAACATTTTTCGATTCGACTGACCGTTTAGGATCTATATCGATTTATTTTTAACTAAAAACATTTGAAATAAAAAATTTATTTTAAAATCAAAAAACCCGACTGCGTAAAAATCGAACTTAAAAGATGGAAACAAGATCAAATGATAACATGCAGTCGGAGGCATAGTAGTAACAAATTGAACAGAAATACCTCCGACTGCATGTTATCATTTGATCTTGTTTCCATCTTTTAAGTTCGATTTTTACGCAGTCGGGTTTTTTGTTTTTTAAAATAAATTTTTTTTTATTCGTCTGAAACAGCATGAGCAGTACCACACTAAAGATATTTTATTAAATTATGTGATTTCACCGTTCACGTGCGAGTCTTCTTACAACGATGCCTCATGCGGTCGCTCGACGCTCGTTTAGAGCGTCAAATTAAGTCACGGTGTGCAATTTTAAATCTCCCACCACACGAAAAAGTGTAAATACAAAACTAAACACAGTTTTTTTTACAAGTTCATGCGAGCAGCTGACGCACAATCCCCCCTCCACGATGCAGCTGACAATTTTTTTTCAACTCACTATGATGTCAACTATTTATAAAAAAAGTTTCAGCTGGCGTACTATTACTTTTTTTACTATTACTATTTTTTTTACCGTTTTCACAGCCTCTCACACCCACACCCACCGTGGGTGCGTCAGCTGACGCTTGGTTTACTTATTAGTCATACCAGATTTATCGAAGAAGATAACAATTGATCGGCGTAAAAACACTACCTAAAATGCAACGCTAACTCCCGGGCTACTAGTTATTGTCAAGATCAGTGTCGGATTTAGGTTCGATGCCGCCCTAGGCCCTTGCCGATGTGCCGCCCTTTTTTTCTATGTAAAAGTGATTGTCAAAATTATATTATGTTATTTTTTTCCACATATTAGTTATTTTCCACAGTGTAACAGTGAGAGAGAAAATAATAAAATTCAATTTCACAGTTGACGGAAAACTTAATCAATTTTGACTTTCCAGCGCCCGGGGAAAATGTTTAGGTTCAGGCGCCTTCTTAATTTTGCCGTCCTTCAAATATTGCCGCCCTAGGCTCGGGTCTCGCGGGCCTAGGCCTAAATCCACCACTGGTCAAGATAAGGTAATATACCGGATATGGCTCAGAAAAGGTAACGTAGGGAAAATAGTACAGTGAATTTTAGGCAGAATCCGAGAAAGCTACGAATCTAGTTTAGGCAATCGTTATGGTATAAGTACATTCAAAAGTTACAATAAAAATTCAAATATTTGATTTTATACAAGTAAAAAACAAACACAATGACAACCTTTCAGTAAACAATTTTTTATAACAATGGTCTATATTAAAGATGAAACGGATAGCTGTTTTGCCGGACCGGTTATTCGGCCACCCTATAAGCTGGATATTCGGCCGAACATTACCATTGCAATATTGGAACATAAGTAGATCTGAGCGAGCCCGCGAAGATCGATAGAGAGGATTCGAATGAATTTGGGTTCCGTTGTGCATGATTGAAGTGAGCGAATGATGCCATCGGTAAAGAAAAGATCGCCTGTTTGGGCCTAGTTCAGTATGAGTACTAATTTTTTTTTGTTAAAAAGAATAATAAACGTTGTTTTGATTTGAAGATATAGTGGTTTTATTTATGTTTAGACTTATATGTAAAATAAATAAAGTCAATTTCGTGAAATATTCTAATTTTTTGAAAATCCGGTATCCGCTGGATATTGACCTACTATCCGGTGTCCGGCCGGATAGTAAATTTAGTCCGAATACCGAACAGTTGCCGGATATCCGTTTCATCTCTAATTTGTTTACATTACTTCATCTTGGAAGATATATACATATTTTTTATAGGGTTAAGGCAGGGGTCGGCAACCTTTTGAGACGGAAGAGCCAAAAGTTACAATTTACAAAATTTCCCAGTTTTTAAAGAGACACTAACATTTTTATTTCAATATTATGGTATTTGATTAGGATTAGGTATATAAAAAAAAAGTTCTGACTGCGACCGTTGACGACACAGTGCACCAATAATTAAACAAACAGAACAGTGTTGCCACATTTAAAAAATGTCAGCTGTCCGTATACTCTCTACTCCACCTATTCTCACTGTTCTCTGTTGAGTGTTTTTATCCTGTTTAAAGTTTTTTTTCCAGTATAATATTTTTTATGAGTTTTGAAAATAAAATAATATAATTATTAATATTTGCGCATGGAACTGGAGAGCCGCTTTTTGACATCATAAGAGCCGCATGCGGTTCGCGAGCCGCAGGTTGCCGACCCCTGGGTTAAGGGCTTCGACACTGCACATAGTTTGTCAATAAGGCCAGGGAGCAAGATATTTAACAACCTGGTCTGGTGGGTTCCAATTTATTTCTGGGCTGAGATGGTCGACCGGAAGTAAATATCATCGTTCCGCATTTATTCGGATTCCAAGCGATGCATCATATTTATTAAACTACTCGCTAATGTCTTCAGTTATCGAGCGTCGATAATCTACAATCTATTAAACCACTCCGAGAGTTCGTTTATTGAACGATCAACATGAACTAGAAGGCACTATCTTTTTACATAATTTAACTACAATTGTACTTGTAATAAGTCACTAATAGTTTTTCCATATTTTCTACTTTAATGTGTTGACGTCTGTCGTTTATCAAAAAAAACGTTCGTTCCACTTTGACACTCGCGACAGGACAAAACTTAAAATATTTTACAAATTCCGGAGCAATGGGTAGTTCTTTGCAATCACCGTTCAAAAAGTTATTTATTTTTCTTAAATTGCAGAAGCCAGGATTTCTTTCCAATTCTGAATTTAATCTCTTCTTTATTTTTAAACTAATTTCGTCCGTTAAATTATCGAATGAGCGTTGGACTTCATAAAGAAGTAGAAACGATTCATTGAGTGACAACGTCTGACTTTCAAATTTACGTATCGCCGATGAAATTATTGAATAACTACTAATTATAATTCGGAGTTGATCTTTCAATAACGGATCATTAAAAGCAGTTTGCGCTTTTGTGACAAAAAGAGATTCGTTACTGTCGAAAGAACAGACAATGTTTTTAATTTCATCGAAATAGTTTCCATAATATTTAACTGCATCGAGCCACGTCGCCCAACAAGCGACAGTCAACTCCGGCGGCAACGGCAAATCGTGAAACATTTTACGAAACTGTTCAGTTTTATTCGGCGCTTTCAAAAACACTCTCCAAATCGTAGTCACTAATCTATTAACACTAGAAAATTCAACAGCCACTTGTTTTGCTACTCTGTTTAGAGCATGCGCAAAACAGGTGCAATGAATGAGGTTACGATACGTATTTTTCAACACTAGCGCCGCCTTTATAGTATACGATGAAGCATCGGTAATAAACACGAGAAATTTGTTTCTGTTTTCAATAGCCGAACCTTGCCAAAGCAATTTCAGCGATTCGTCGATAAATTGCACAATCGTTATCCATTCCGTATCGACCAACTGTTTCGATGCTAGTAGATAAGATTTGGAAGGCTTATCTTTCAAAGTGCCTATTAACAAATTACCGATATATCGTCCGCAGACATCAGTTATTTCGTCGAGAATAACGTAAATATAACAATCACCGATTTCCCTGCGAATGTCGGCGATCGTAGCGTCGTACACTTTGTCAATGTAATATTTACGTAAAGTTGACGGATCGGGAATTTTTTTATTACAATACTCTCCTAAGAATTCACGTAAATGTCCATCGCTGAGCTTGTGCACGGGGATATTACTGTACATAAACGCTTTAGTTAACCTCAAATTAAAATCATGAGATGAACGCGAACAAGAACCAAATTTGTTATCTAAGTGAGTCTTTGTATTCAGATGTTTTTTCAAGTCTGATCTCTGTTGCGGTACTATGATCGCTTCACACAGTAAACATTTGATCGTATTGTCGACTATCATTACATCTGTTTCGTCTTTTACCCATGACTGCATAAGAATCAGTTTGCTCTGCTTGTCCATCGGTATGTTTCGAACGATCTATGTGACATCAAAAAAACATACATTTTACAACTATTTTATATTATAGTAAACATGCATGGTGGAAATATTTGTAAACATGGTCCTTAGAATCAGAGGCCTTGGTCGAAGGTTCGGAATAACCGAGTGGAGCAGTGCTTGTATTATCAAAAGATCAATTTTAGATTATCCTGATTTGTCGAGAAACTGAGGTTAGAACATCAAAAAAATGTTTTCTTCTTAAAAACAAGTCTTTTATAGCTTTAAGAAATTATAAACAGTTAAAAATATAATAAAAAATAAGCAGAACTTAAATATTTTAAAGTACTTACCGGTTACAAATGCCGAGAATTTGACAGCATAACTTGACAGTTTGATTGTTTACTCCAGCGTTTCCCAAATTATGTATGTTAAATGTTTCGCGAAAAGCCAATAAGTGTTCCGTGAAAAATTATGAAAATTAATAAAATAAACCGATCATTTTAACCTACCATATAAAATAACCAAGGTGTTCCGTTAAAATTTCAGAGTTTGTAAAGTATTCCGCCATAGGAAAAGTTTGGGAAAGCTGGTTTACGTCAACTAAATGTCAAAAAATAAAAATTACTGGATCTTTTGCATAAATAAAAGTATGGTATGATTTTACTGGACTATTATACACCTGTGAAAAATCGCTTTCTAAACAACTGTACTTAGTTAATAATAAATTAGAAATATCCTTAACTGACATACTTGCTTTAAGGTTTCAATAAAGTTACAGCATTTACCAATAGCAAAAGTTGGCGATATTATTTCAGAATATAGGTAATCTCGGTTTTCTCTCTGTTAAATTAATAAGGTTTTTGGATGGTAAGAAAGCAAATGTCGATAACTAACTATTTAGATATTTTTTTTACAATGGGATTCTGGGAAGGACCAGGCTATGGGCCCCATGAGCCCCATCGCATTGTGACAATTTGCGCCATGATAGTTACGCCACTGAGTATCAAATAAAAGGGCTTGTTATGAGAAAGACAAATATATTTTTTCATAATTTTAAAATACATAGTTTAAAAGATATTAAAGAAAACCTAAAATATTGAAAAAAATAGGCAATATAGGGTCTTACTCATAGTTAACAGGAAAACCTAAACGAAAATCCTAAGTCTTAATTTTAAATTAGAAAATTACAAAAAAATTTCAAGTGCATCATGTGACGTGTACTATTAAATGAAAGGGCGCGTTATGAGAAAGACAAACATATTTTTTTATAATTTTAAAATGCATGGTTTAAAAGATATTAAAGAAAATACAAGAATGTCGAGCATTCCCCCCTTATCCCCGAAACTATTGAGCCTAAAATTTTGAAAAAAAATAGGGAATAAAGGGCCTCACTCATAGTTTTCAGGTAAAATTAAATGAAAGTCCTAAGTCTTAATAGTATTCGTACGGAACCCACTCGCACTTGGGAGAGCAGCTAGCCTAGTGGTTAGCGTGCTTAGTGCCGCAACCTCTGGACTAGACTGCCGTGGGTTCGAATCCGAATCCCACCTGCGCTTATGGATGATTTGTGATGTTATTTAGTTTTAAGATAGTTGTTATTTAGTGTACTTGAAATATGCTAATGACCTGAGATGTCGACGCGTCTATAATCTACAATAAATAAAAACACTCGCACTTGGCACGTTTTTTTAAAGTATAGTAACTATTTTGTTTGTACATTATTTCAACATAAAAATATCATAATAATTAATCCATATCTATTGCTTCTTGTAATGCCATTCTCTTAGTACTTCATACTTGTACTTGGGTTTGTTGTAACACACGCCTTTGTAAGTTTTACAAAACACACTGCGTTGCAGGCTAATTATTGTCTATTATGCTTTGTATTGTTTGTGGGTTTGGAGTTAGTATTTGCAATTTCCTTCTACGAAGCAGAGTTTAATAGAGAATATTAAACGTTATGTGGCACTCTGTATTGCACTGTGATTACACAGTGGTCCGGAATTACGCAGCCGGATTCAAATCTAACTGAGGCGATACGTGATTTTTTTAATATAATGTAAACATTTTGGAATTTTTCAAAAATTAATTTAATTAAATTTGATACAGAAAAAATTTGTAACACTAAAAAGAACAAATTAAAATATAATAAAAAAAAACTTTTTAAAACCATGCTTAAATAATTAAATGTTAATTTTTTACTCCTACCTAACTCCTTATAACGGAACCCACGATGCGCGAGTCTGATTCGCATTTGGTCGGTTTTTTTCTTAATAATTTTACTGAGCCGATTTAAGTAAAATTTATGTGGGACCACCTGAAGGATGCTCTATTAAATAAAAAAAAAATATTCAATGTCGGTTTACAAATGGCTTTGTAAAAATAACTTAGTCAAAATGATTACTAGCTCTGACATAAAATTACAAAATATTCAAAAATGTAGGTTTTTTAAATTTTGGACATCCTAATACATATTTAAACAAGCCGTGAGGTGGGTCGTTTATTAGGACTAAAGTGCGACCCTTGAGGTCCACACGACGAACTTCCCAGTTTGATAAATATTTAATAACAATAATTAAATTAGATATTACACAGAAAAGTAATCATTAAAACATAATTATTATTTATTTTTAACAATAATTAAAAAAAAAAACGGCTGAACCGATTTTTATAAAATTTATGTCGGATCAAAATGACGTTAACACGCCTCGATTGACACTCTTACGAAGTCGATGTAATTTTTTATTCGCGAGATATTGTGTAATATCTACTTTTTTGGAGGTTATTTGGTTAAGAAAAAAGAACGGCTGAACCGATTTTGAAAAAATTTCTTTCAGATCATATTTACGTTAATACGCGTCGATTGGCACCCTAACGTAGTCGATATCATTTTTCATTCTCGAAATTTCATCTTAGAAAGAAATGGACACATACATACGTACGTACGTACGTACACACACACACACAGAGAGACATTTTTCTAAAAGTAGTGTAAAAATAGTGTAGCGACCTTGAAACATAAAAATTTTTTTTCCTTTTTGATTTCGATTTTCGGACCCATTACAATAACTTCCAATGGGAAGTTAATATTAATATTAAAATAAGTTTTATTTTGAACTGCCAGAAAATTGATAGACTTTTATGGAAAGAATTAGATTACAAGCCTTACCTGAAGTTTTATTCTAATTTTGTGAACATTTATGTGGTGTGCAGAATATGTGTTTGAACATTCTTCACATACAAATTTAGCTATTTTTTTATCCATATTAGTACCTACAGAGTTCAGTGGTTAATTGTCACGTTCGTTAGGTGTGCGTGTGTCCATAGGCGCCGATTACGGGAGGCCAATCCCCCCTCCCCCCGAGAAGGGTGAGAAAAATAAACCAAAAACTAATTCACAGTGGCAGATCACGATTTTGAACTTATCTAACGAAACGATATTATCTATAATAAATAAATAAATTAAATATGTATTCTCGAAATATTTGTTTGGTTAAAATAATGAGATTTTTTTTTAATTTTTGAATTAGCTGCCCCTTAAATCGGTTCAGTAGTTTTTTTTTTTAGTTTAGTAATCAAATATCAAGAAAGAAGTCTTTTAACTACTTACTACGTAATTGCAGTCACTAAAAAGTAAAAATGAAGAATTTAAAAAAAACCTCGTTCAAAAAAGACAAAAATAATACAATTATGAGATCGACGCCAATTTAATAAAAAAACTCGGGTCGCAGTGCCAAACCCTGCCGACAACATAGTGTATTTGCTAATACAGGCATTGTCGCATTATTATGTGAACTTAAGTTTGTTTTTTGACAAAATAAAAAATTTAACCCCTTAATACATCCCTTAAAATAATTAAATTTTTCTAAATTTCAATATTAGACATGGATTTTATCAGTACACCCAATTAAATACACCCTTCCATAAGTAAATCCGTATCAACAAACTCGTGTTTTCATAAAATTTGAAAGTCCGGTTCTGTCGGGCCGATTTTATTAAAATTTTAGCAGCACATTTTAATCTTTACTAAAGAGTTAAATTTCAATTTTGAAACGATTCTGACAAATTTTTCGGTATTTTTGGGCCTAAAAACTTTTTAGAACCCCTAAATGCAACCCTGAAAATGGTCCGATCGGGCCCATTTTAAATAGGCTTCTTGCGGTGATGGGTTCCAATGTGTGTACCAAATTTCGTTTCAATCGATTAAGTCTGTCGAGAGTTATCGTGTACACACATATATATATATATAAATATATATGTATATATTATATATATATATATATATATTATACACACACATATATATATATATATATATATATATATATATATATATATATATATATATATATATATATATATATATATATACATACATATATACATAAACATTTTCAAAAATGGTGGCAAACTGTTCAGGGGGGTATGAAACGTCGAGAAATTTTGGTCCGACCCCTAGGTCCCGCCATCCGACCGACGCCAATAGTGTATGTGCCATATGGCAAATACACTAAAAAGTATAATATATAAAAAAAATTTAGTTATTGAATTGGCGCCGACCTCAAAATTGAATTATTTTCATCTTTTCAGAAGACTTTTTTATAAAAAGTTTTTAGATGTGAGCTTGTGAGATAAACAGAAGAGTTTGTTACAGTATTCAAGTGAGTTAATTGGAATACAAACGTCACACTGATAAGGGTTTCTAGTCAGTATGCATACGTTTATGATACTTTAAACCACTCATTTGGCTGAAAAACTTATTACAAACGCCACAATGGTATGGTTTCTCACCAGTATGTGTGCGTTTGTGATTATTTAGACTGTTTAGATGCTTGAAACACTTATTACAAACGCCACACTGGTATGGTTTCTCACCAGTATGTGTGCGTTTGTGAGCATTTAAATTGCCTAATTGGTCAAAACACTTTTTACAAACGCTACACTGGTATGGTTTCTCACCAGTATGTGTGCGTTTGTGAATATTTAGACTGTGTAGATGATTGAAACACTTTTTACAAACGTCACACTGGTATGGTTTCTCACCAGTATGTGTGCGTTTGTGAATATTTAGACTGTGTAGATGCTTGAAACACTTTTTACAAACGTCACACTGGTATGGTTTCTCACCAGTATGTGTGCGTTTGTGAACATTTAAATTGCTTAATTGTTTAAAACACTTTTTACAAACGCTACACTGGTATGGTTTCTCACCAGTATGTGTGCGTTTGTGAACCTTTAAATTGCTTAAATGATTGAAACACTTATTACAAACGGTACACTGGTAAGGCGTTTCACCAGTATGTGTGCGTTTGTGATTATTTAAAGAGTCTAAACGGCTGAAACACTTATTACAAACGCCACACTGGTATGGTTTCTCATCAGTATGTGTGCGTTTGTGAAGATTTAAAGAGTCTAAACGGCTGAAACACTTAGTACAAACGTCACACTGGTATGGTTTCTCATCAGTATGTATACGCATGTGTATTTTCAATTTTAAAGATGTGAAAGTTCTCTTATTACAAATTTTACAGTGATACTTCTTTTTAGTTGCTTTTTTAAGTTTCTCATAATTTACCGAAATATTTTTCTTCTCTTCCTCACTTTGGCCCCGACATTCTGCTAAATTGTTCTCCGATAAGTGGTCATTATCGATCTTCGAGTTTTCGCTGCATATTTCAATACCGCCACTCTTAGATGAAGTTTTCATTGTAACATCAGTACATTCTGTTATATTTAATGAATTATCATACGGCGGGTCGTCTTTGATTTCAAATTTTAAAGGAATTTCTTCGTGAATATTGTTCGCTGATTTAAAATTTCCATCTTCCCCGATAATACACATGTTTTCGCTAAATTCAGTGTCGTAGCTAATATTGACCTTTGAGTCTTCGCAGACGATTTCACTAGCATCACTTTTGGATATAATGTCTCCTGTATCATCAGCACATTCTGTTAGACTTAATGAATGGTCAGTCGTTGGTTCGTCTTTGATTTCGAATTTTAAAGACATTTCTTCGTTGATTTTGTTTGATGAATTATAATTTATAGGAGCCATTTCTTTCCAGTTGAGGGTCGTGCCAAATATATCACGAAATACTGTAGATTCACATTTAACAGTGACATCACAATGATTGGTTTTATAGATTAAATTTTCCTCAGAAGACTTCTGAATGGCACATTCAGATTTGATTTGTTTGTCAGAAACATGCAGTTGCTGTAGATAGCGTCGCAGTGTTTTATCAGACTGTACAATTTTCGACCGAAACTGGTGAAATTCCTCGAGTTGAGTGTAACATAAGCGGCAGATGAAATTGGGCATCGCATCATGTCTTCTTATCTGAAAATCGAGAGATTATTAAATTATTTTCAAATAAATAAAAAGGCATAGTGCGCTTAGAAATTAGATGATAATAATAGCTGTACGAAAATTCACTTATGTTCAATTATTTCTGAATTTTTGAAATGTTGACAAAATAATAGAATACAACATATACAAAACATGCAATCAGTGGCGGCTCGTGGGGTAGTGCCACAGTGCCATGGCACTACCCCTAATTTTTCAATTTTCTCTAAAAATATTTTTTGTTAATATTTTTATTAATATATTTTTTTAATCAATTTATAAAATTATCGATCGTCCGGATAGCAGAGTTCAGCCTAAATCGCACAAATTTCCTAAAACATTTTCACCACGCGATCAGTAACAAGTATCCTGTGCCACTTAATAATAGGCACAGTGTAAACAAAGCATACCTTACGGTCCTTATATGTGAGCGAGAGAGATAGAACTATGACTCATGATTTCCCTATGCTGTAATGCTAAATCTAAATGAAATGTGTGCCAGGCACATTATTGGAGATATTCTGTTTGGTCATTGTTGGAATTTATACGCATTGTTGTTTCGGTTAAATGTTATTGTTGATAACAATTTTGTTTCATTATTTGACGGTTTGCCAGAAATGTGTAGAGGTCTTGAACTTTATTAAACTGTTTTTTTTCGGATTTCTATTGTTGCACTTTGTGCCAGTGTGTACTTGTTTAGTCAAACATAGACAGTTGCGTGGATAGTCACTAGGTAAGTTATTTTCTATGTTTTATAGGTACTTCTTTTCTATTTTGACCTTCGTTTTGGCACCACCTGTCTAAACAGGCACGAGCCGCCACTGCATGCAATTATCATTTAAAAACCACAATGTGGTACACTTCATTGAATAAGGTAAATAAAAATTCTGTATTATTTATGCCACAAATAATGCCACATTTTTTAGGCTACAGATTTAACTTTCGTTTTATTTTTGCATAGAACTCGTACATACAATTCAAGTTCTTCTGTATTTTCCACGGAATACAAAGTATGCATCTTAGTTTGAAGGTAAATTATAAAATAAAATCAGTTGTTTTTAATGCTGTTTAAAATCAATGTATTATCACATATAACATATTGATAATCTTTGAAAAGTACTTACCTGAACGGGAGCACACCACATGATAATGTTCGATAGTTTATTTCTCATTTCGTCTGAAAAATAAAATATATCTAATAGCGTAACGCTTTTTGATAAACACAACCGACACATTGCACTTAAGCCGTGTCCTTTTACAGATATTTTTTTCATTGTGTGCCACTTTGTGACAACTTTTTTTAACGATAATAGGTATATTCTATACAGGAGTATGTCACGATAATCGTCAATCGACTAGGCTCTGCAGTCAGGGCCCATTCTGATTGGTCAAATATCCCATCCAGGTATCGTTTGAGACACACACAAACACACCTAAATGAACGTAACAACTAACTAGTGAACTTTGTATACTAATATGGAAAGTTGATAGCGATTAAAAATGAGTTTTGTATGTGGAGAATGTTCAAATACATATTCTTCAAGACAGGCATTAATGTTCACAAAATTAGAATGAAAACTTCAGATAAGGCTTGTAATCTAATTCTTTCTATAAAAATCGATCAATTTTCTGATATTTCAAAGTAAAACTTTATACAAATTTATTTTTCTATTCCAATTTCTCTATATTGTATTCTCTATTCCAATATTCTCTGTATTGTATAAATTTTGGACACCTATAATATCTCAAATAATAATATTAAATTAGGTTTTATTTTGAAATGTCAAAAAATTGATCGATTTTTATAGAAAGAATTAGACAATAATTGGAAAAGAATGAATCCTCACAAGTAGCAGTGGTAAATAAATTGTTATATTTACTTACTTAATTTTATATCTTGTGAGGATTCATTCTTTTCCAATTATTGTTTATTAAACACACAAGTGATTAGAAGTATAGTATTCATCAAAGAAAGAATTAGATTGTAGTTAGTTTAGGTGTGTTTGTGTCAAACGACATCAAGATGGCGTATAAGTATTCAACGAATCAGAATGGACCCTGACTGCAGGGCCAAGTCGCTTGTGTCATGTAGTTGTTACCAGGTTGTTACTATATAAAACACCAAACTGACATTATTTAAAAAAATACTTTATTGTTGTCAGATGATATGTATTGTACAAATAGGTTAAAATGTTACACATTAATTATTGACCATGATTAATAAATAAACAATAATAACTATTGGGGTCCGTCAAATGAGCATCTGACATCTGGTGGCAGAAAATTGTACTCAAACGAGGGAAAATTTTACATGCTAACAGTGCAAATTAATCATGAAATTGTTTATTACAAAAATAAAACAAGTAAAATAAACAAAAAGTTTATCGAAAATGGAATTCACGACGTTTTCTAATATCATGGCAATAAACACTGTCAGTTATTGCCTTGTAAAACTTACTTTACAGAGAATTATTTTCTAATGAAATGTGGAAAAACTGTATTTATGAATTAAAAAAATATTTTATAGTAATAATAAGACGTACCTACTTGTTATCATACTGCAATAAAATAGTTGAATCCCTGATGATTAACAAATTTATAGGATACAAATATTTTGAGGTTAGTAACTTAGCTACTTATTACAATAACTTATTATGTTGCAGTTATGTGTTTACATTATTCACCTAACCCAGCCTTAAAAGCGCATTGAACGCGCATGATTAATTTCGTGGAGATTTTCTTTTAATTTTGATGTTTTTAAGCAATATGTCGTAAAGATTACTACTTTTGACAGTTCATTTTGCATGCATTTTTCTCGTTATATTTCCGACATTTGATAATATGCCCGGCTTTGAGAATCCGTTCTCCTTCAACGAAATTCCTTTGTTTAGGATTCGTACCGGCCCAATCACAAATTGCACTTATATTTATCATTTTTTATCACTTTGAAAATCATAAAATTACACGCAAAAGTATACCCCGTATATGAAATTTCCCTCCGTCTGCGCCATGTTTTTGAAGCTCCACCTATCTGACGGATCCCAATAAACAACTTATTTTATTAATATAAAATTGTCAGTTGACTTATGTGAATACAAAAATTTTGGTTCTTAAAAAAAAGTAGATTTCTGCTCTAATGGTAATAAAACGTCAAAAATAATTTTTCAACGTATTTAAGTGCATTGTATTTTTTAAAATCACATTTGATAGTAAATTGTTGTAACAAAACATTAAACAGTGAAAAAAATTAGAAAGGCATAACATTTAGTTGTAATAGAAAAGTGCACGTTAACAATTAATTAATAAAATAATGTGGGTGATTTAAAAGTCGTGCTTAATTAAATACATAATAATAAATTATCACATTAATTCAATAAAACAAAAACTAACTTATAAAAACAAATTATAATAGTCACTAAACAAAATGAAGTTATTCAATTTCTAAAAATTGTATTACTTCATTTATTACCTAACCTCCCATGCCCCCCCGTTCACGTCATAATTCCAAACTTCTACCGTAAGATGTGTGTTTCATAAAAATTATTTTGTTATTGGCATGTATAATTATTAAAGCAGATTACAAAAACACACATTTTTCGATTTTTATAAATAAACCGACGACAGTTCCAATTTCTATGAATCTTTTCATCAATTCTGATTATTTTCCCCAACTCTTTCGAGTAAGTGTTTCAAAAATAATAATTTACAAAACTAGCGATATTTTTTTTTCCTACTGAAAATAAAACAAGTGAGGTGTGTGAATTAGTGACGTCACGCCGTTCCCGGAAGACGTAACGCCAGCATTTGTTTATGGAGCCGTTGTCTGCAATACTGATAGAACTCTATTTCCCTGGTGAAGTTTTGCCTGACGATATCCTTGACACGTTCACTAACTGGCGGCTTAAAGAGGTTCCTGTTTATCCTGTTGAATCGCTCCACTTCATCTGCAACGGTGAGTTATTTTTTTAATATAATATGCTATTTCTATATACAACAGATCATACTATTAGTTTTACAGTTTTGCATAATATAATATTTGTGATATAGCGTTGCCGTAAATAGTTTATCGTGTCTGCACTAATGCAGAGCATATTTTTAGCAATTTTTAGTGGGCGCAGGGCGGCACTAAATTCGAGAGTTAAGTCTACTAAAAAAATGTGGCGAAGCGTCAAGGATAATTAAAAAATACGCAATTTTAAAGCATAGTACACTTTATTATAGGTATTTAATGAATAAAAAACTAAAAACTATAGTATGGTGTCTTTTGAATCTTAACCTGCAAAACAGTAAAAAAGCAAGACACTACAAAAAGGATATGAATGAATGCAATAAGTATTGCAACTCTATAAACGCGTCTATCCCTCATACTGTAGTGTGCAGACTGCAGATACAATATATGCCGAAAAATTAAAATTCTAAGGCACAACCGACTTTCACTAGGCGGCATAAACTCGTCACTAGGCGGCACTATATATTATTTTATGCTCTGCACTAATGTAACAATTTTAGTTTCTCTGCGTCTTTGTTTTGCAATGCGCAGTAAACAAACAATTGAGGGATAAAGTTAACAATCTGTCAACACCGAATCAACAAACCTTTCCAGGACAAAAACTCGTGTTGCTATAATAATATTTCCTTTAACATTTACCATTTCTTTTTTCATAAATAATAAAGAACATTGAGGAATATTGAGAAACATCTAAGTTACAGAAATAAGCAAAATCAACAAAAAAATTCCCCACTTTCTTTTGGTGTGAACTTTCATAGCTTCAACGCGATATGTATATATTTTGAAACTGCTGTAAAAAACAAAAATATGATAATAAAGAAAGAAGGCTTACCCCAGTAGACTTGCGTAGCACCTCTAAAGAACCTTGGAACGTAGTGCTCGAGAACCGTAAGTGTGGTATTTAGATCTTCGAGTACACCGACAACAGCGTAGTGTCTATCGACAGCGTATTTGGCGCGTTGTAATGCGCCGTACGTGTTAAATGGCGTGCAAGCGTCTTCGTGACCGCAGAAGAACAAAGATTGCCTACGATGGTCGCCTATGCCTTCATGCGTTTCGCCCTCTATGTAACGACATTCCCTATCGCCGCGCAACACGCATGACTCAAAATCCTAAAATAAAAACATATCAATTTATAGATCGATCATCGATGTATCGTTACGTTGATTTTGCAGTGTATTGACATTAACCGATTAACTATTGTGATGAATAAATATGACTATAGCTGTAGATATGAATTTAATTATTATATTCTTGAGCCATAAACAGAATTCTGACGAACATATCAATTTATAGATCGATCATCGATGTATCGTTACGCTGATTTTTCAGTGTATTGACATTAACCGATTAACTATTGTGAAGAATAAATATGACTGTAGCAGTTGATATGAATTTAATTATTATATTCTTGAGCCATAAACAGAATTCTGACAAACATATCATTTTAGATATTAGATCGTTCATCGATGTATCGCTTACGCTGGTATATTAAAATACAACTAACTGATTAACTATTAACTGCAGAAGTCGATTTGAATTAATTGTCTTCTTAAGCCATAAACTCAAAAATATGACGGAAAAACATATCCATTTAGATAGCTGTACAATGTGAATAGATCGATCATCGATGTATCATTTCGCTAAAATATCAGTTAAAAGTTTAGACAGCATAGCTGTACAATACAAATAGATTATTCACCGATGTATCGTTTACAATAGGTGATATTTCAGTATATGGTAGGAATGCGCGATACAGATCGATCTTCTAGTGTATCGATATTTTAGCTTTCGATACTCGATATTTTGCATCAATTTTTTGAATGCGATACATTATGAGTATCGATACACTTTGGTGCGTATCGATTCATTGTCTAGTCTAGTTTTAGTAATTTTGTTAGATGCGAGGTGCGCCATTTTGTATCTAGTAACCGAAAATTATTAGCTCGATTACAGGCTTATTTCTTCCTTAAAAGAAGAGACATATACTTTATACATTGATTAATCTGTTAGATTATCGATATATTGAAAAAGCCCAGATATTGGATCCATAATCTATCGATATATTGAAAAAGCCCGGATTTTGGATCGATAATATATCGATAATTTGAATAAGCCCGAATATTGGATCGATAATGTATCGATACACATTGGTGCGTATCGATTCATTGTCTAGTCTAGTTTTAGTAATTTGGTTAGATGCGAGGTGCGCCATTTTGTATCTAGTAACCGAAAATTATTAGCTTGATTACAGGCTTATTTCTTCCTTAAAAGAAGAGAGATATACTTTATACATTGGATAATCTGTTAGATTATCGATATATTGAAAAAGCCCGGATATTGGATCCATAATATATCGATAATTTTAAAAAGCCCGGATATTGGATCGATAATATATCGATAATTTGAAAAAGCCCGGATATTGGATCGATAATGTATCGATACACTTTGGTGCGTATCGATTCATTGTCTAGTCTAGTTTTAGTAATTTTGTTAGATGCGAGGTGCGCCATTTTGTATCTAGTAACCGAAAATTATTAGCTCAATTACAGGCTTATTTCTTCCTTAAAAGAAGAGACATATACTTTATACATTGGATAATCTGTTAGATTATCGATATATCGAAAAAACCCGAATATTGGATCCATAATATATCGATATATTGAAAAAGCCCGGATATTGGATCGATAATATATCGATAATTCGAAAAAGCCCGGATATTGGATCGATAATGTATCGATATATTGAGTATCGATCTTTTAATTGTAATTGTATTTTAAAGACCACCAACAGCTAAGGTTATTTGGGCCTAGCACCAATTATCGATCTTTTATAATACGATTCTATACTGTATCGATACTTTATAATATAATCCAGATCGATACCTAGTATTGATACTTTTTGGTTGTTAGGAACATCCCTAGTACATGGAGACATAACTAACCGATTAACTATAAAATAATAAATATGACTGTAGCAATCGATATGAACTTAATTAGTTACCTTCTTGAGCCATAACGGATCCGGTAGTGGGATATCAGGGAAGGCTTGCTTGCGTTCGACGTAGTACCACGGTGCCCTGACGTAATAGTACCACGAAATTACCCTTTCGATAGGATCGCGCACCAGGTTCACGTAGATAGGCTCAGGCATGTCATATCTGCAACCAATCAAATACCAATTGTTACACATAGCACATGGTGGCAGATGTGTATTTTATCTTATTTTTTATTTATTGTAGATTAGAGACGCTCGATAACTAAGGTCATTAACGTCTAAATACATCAATTGACATTAAATTAAATTAAACAACACTAAACATCTATGAGTGAAGGTGGGATTCGAACCGATGACAGTTTGATCCAAAGGTCAGCGCTCTAACCGTTACACCAGTCTGTTCTCTAGTGTATTTTATCGTTTATCAAAACTCGCCATAGAAAAAAATGTGTGTATCACGACACTCAGAGGAAGTGAAACTTCTTATGATAAGGAATAAAATTAAAAGAAAATAGTTATGCATATCTTTGATACTGGTTTCAACTATTAACCGTCGACAGGGCCGGCGCTAAGATTTTCGGGCCTCGGGTAAGCGTTCTCAGGCCCCTGCCCCCTAAAACTTTTTTTTTCTATTTTGTTAGGCACCCGGACCGGCGGGCCCCTTTTGGAAGCCCGGGCCCGGGGTACTTTTGCCCCGCTTACCCCCCCCCTAACGCCGGCTCTGACCGTCGAGTTGTGTACGTGTCGCGATTTCAACTCGACTAAACTGTTTAGTTGTTAGAGATGCGCATACAAAATCAATCAGTTGTGCCATAATTTCACTATTAAACTATATATGGGTCGGCGAACAACTATTTAGTCGAGCGTATGCGTCAATTTCACAGCTGCCGACGATAGTTTTTCGACAGAAAAGTCAATAGACAATCGATGCGCTTTTATGATTTTTTTTTGTTGTACAACTATAATAATAATAATAAATTTATTTATCCAAGGACAATACAGTATAAAATAAGTCACGACAAAGTTAAAATTTAATCATTAAAATAATTATCTACACTATAGTACATCTTATTAAGTAAAAATTTTTTAAGATATTTTTTAAATTTCAAAACATCATTAATGCATCTAATGTTGGATGGCAGTTTATTAAACAAGCGGATAGCCATGGGTATAGGACCATTTTTTATGACTTATGTCCTATAGCCTTTTGACAAACAACTAAACAGTTGTGCGATTAAAAATTAATTGTATGCGCCGGCCCTAACTCTATTGCCAAGAGGTAAGAACCATCTTGCAATCATACTTTTTCAAACAAGAACAAGATAGACCGCATCAAAATCTAACCTCTTTACAAGCTATAAGAAAAACAAACAAACAAACACACACACACATTCCCCCATGCATAACGTCAAACGCATAACACCCCATTTTGCGTCTGGGGTTAAAAAAAATATTAGTAAAATAAACTTTTTAGAGACAAGCTTTTATTGAAATGTACTAAAAAGAAAAAAATTATGAACGATTTTTCGTTGGAGAGCAGCCAATTATATAATTGTTTCGAAACATATAGGAAAAAATCATTTTACCAACCAGTGGTCACAATCAGGATTCTAACCTGAACCTTTCCACTTTCGCGGCGGAATGAGCTTACAATACTCAATCGTGACATGATTGCTAAATTAATATTCTCCTTATATGCTTCAGAATCAATAGATTTTCACTACATGCGAGTGTCAATTCATATCTGCTAATTCAAGTTAGAATCCAGGTTAGAATCCTGATTGTGACCACTGGTTGGTAAAATGATTTTTTCCTATCTGTTTCGAAACAATTATATAATTGGCTGCTCTCCAACGAAAAATCGTTCAATTGCATTTTCAGCCGTATAAAAAAAACTATTATTATCTGAAAAAAATAATATTTAATAATTTTGGTTCATAATTATTATAAAAGCGGGGGTTGTAATCTCTATGATAGTTTATTAGTCGCAACCCCCGCTTTTATAATAATTATGAACCGAAAGTATTAAATATTATTTTTTCCTTTCTAGTACATTTCAATAAAAAGTTTTTTTTTACTAATATTTTATTTTGTTCATTTTAATCTTTCAAAATTTTACCCCCCCCCCCCTTTGACACCCGTAGGGGTTGAAGTGGATGCTTACATCAGAAAAGGAACCAACTGTCCAAATTTCAAGTTTCTAGCTTCAGCGATTTGGCCTGGGCGTTGATTAGTCAAAAAAACCCTACATTCCTGTTTGAACCCTTAGGGGTTGAATTTAATTTTAAAAACGATTTATTCATGGAATACATATGTGTACAAAATTTCAAATCGATCGGATACGTGGAAGTCGTTCAAAATTGACTTGCAAGATTTGACCTAAACAAACACACAAACAAACATACATTGCAAGTTAAATAAAAGCTTGTAAAAAATGACTTACTCTGTAAAGTTAGTAAAACAAACATGTTTAATGTATACAGCGGGTGGTTCGAGCGCCGAGACTAGTTCCGCAAGCTCCGCCTGATCGGGAGCCGCCAATCTTATTGTCTCGACTCGCTGTACTCGGTCACGATGGAATCCAAAAGCGTTGCGCTCGCTCAATCTGCGCAACAATTCCATAAAAGTTTGCGAACCGACTTTAGGCACGCGGTTGAAGAAAACTATGTCCTGTTGAGCGCGCCGTGTGTTGTTCAGCTCCCAGGCGTTCAACGTCTCCATCTTTAAAAACAAGCGAACGACGTCCAATAGAATAACTTATGCACAATTCGAGTCGTATTATTATTAACACAGGGAACCAACATATCAATACACGCAGGTTCAATAGATCAGTGAGTGCCAAACTCCTAGATATACAATCAACTATACTATTTTAAAAAAAAATTTTTTTTTTAAATTAAAATGTCTACATCAGTAACGCATGTACGGCGTACGCTTCTGCGTACTTCAGGTTTCAACCCGTATGTATTGACATGTTGGTTATGTTGCCACAAATTAGCTTGATCGGTCCATGTATTAAATAAAAAAATAGTCACTTCAAGTAATGTCAACGCTCTAGCGTTATTTTAATATTCTTAATGTAGGCAACCGAACCTTCTTCAAAGTAGATTTCTAGCTAACGTTCAGGTGAAAAGAAATAGTATATTGTGCGACTAGTGGAAGAAAGAGGAGATTCTTCGAGTGTGGATTTTGCCGCACGAGCGTAGCAAGTGCGGTAAAACACACGAGTGGAATCTCCTCTTTCGACCAATAGTCGCACACAATATTTTGCTCAACTACCGCAAGAAATATGTCATTTCGTGGCTCTGCTGAGCGTGGGCGAAATAATGGGTGACCTGATTGATTGACGAAACTATCAACACTTGCGTAAACGTTCCCCACAATGAGAGTGGGCGAAATGCTATTTCGCCCACTCTCTACGTTTACTGGAGCGTGGGCGAAATGGCATTTGGCCCACTCTCTACGTCTACAGTCAGAGAATTCATTATTTCGCCCACTCTCAGTAGAGCCACGAAATTACATATTTCTTGCGGGTGTTGAACAAAATATTATTACAGCATCGAGCTGTAAGTAATAACATTTTTGCTATACCCACTATAAAATAGCTGCTTTACATGCATCTATGTATGAACGTAAAGTGACTTTTAACAGGCCGGTGTGAGAAAGTAAACCATTTCCATAGTGATCTATCATTTATGTCAGGGGCGGATTCAAAAAAATATTGCGGGGGGGGGTTAAAATATTTATGTACATTTACTTACCTCAACAAATTAGTTTTTTACACGCGAAAATATAAAAAAAAATATCGAAAATATGCAACGCCTAACGCCGCTAAGATATGAATCGGATGTCCTTTTCTATGCGTTCTATGCGTTACCAAAAATTTCGGAGGGGGGGGGTTGAACCATCTACCCCTCCTGAATCCGCCACTGATTTATGCTTATTCGCCCTGATGCGCCCGCTCTTACCTAATACTTACTGACAGCTCCTCTCGGACTACTATAGAAGTGAAGTTGGCGACACAAATGAACTGTCAAATTTTTTTAAAAACACTGAAAATGAAGTGAAAAACAACTATTTTATAGTGGGTATGGCAAAAATACTATAATATATCTCGTGCGTAATGATATTATGACTCGTGTAACTGTTAAAACTCGTTATCACATACTGTCACTACTACAAATTTAATTGTCATTACGTAACTAGATTTACAATATATTATTAACATTGGAAATGTTTATGTTCGTATATGGGGGCAGAGTTACGAGTTTTCGTTCAAGGCCAAAAAACAACGGTGTCGCGATCAAGTGAGGAGCAATCATGCAAAATTGAACAAGTGCATTTTTTTCGAAATGTGTTTTATATCATGTCTAGTTAATTGACAGGTATTTGCGACGATCTGCGGTGTTATTTTTGAGCAAATGTTAATAAATACTGTAGAAAAATCCATTTGAAAGTTAAGTAATCAAGCAAAAGTGAACGCGTATATAACAGAAGAATAATAGCGTTATTCCTGACAAAACTAAACAGTGCATTGATAAATATTATGTGTATAATAAACAGTTAATTATTTCATATATACTGTTATCATTTCCAATGTCCTCGATGGTTGCAAGGATTGCGAAATCTGTGAATTTTTTATATATAAATGAAGCTTTAGCAGTAGCGGCGCTAGGGTTTTTTTCTATGGTGGGCCAGTGTTGGGCATGGTGATCTGAAGGTGGGCCAATAACATTTATATCCAAAATTTCAGTGCTCGATAAAATTTTAACCCAGGTTACTTGCTATAGAATTTATAAGAAAAATTGTTGAAATTTCGAGGGTTGCATCCAGCATCGGAGATGGAAGGACCTCTGAAGAAGCTCGCCACTCGTGCTGGCGAAACGTTAGGAAGCAATTCCAACCAACGACGGCCTATAGACCCGAATCAGGACAACACCAGCTCATCAACTGGCCGCGAAAGCCTTAACCAATTTGGTTAAAAATGTATTTAAAATATAATCTAGAAATTGGGGATTATGCCAGGGTGGGCCAAGACAGTTTAAGGTGGGCCTCTGAGCTTTAGACAGCTAATTAAATAAGGAACTGTTGACATAATTTTTTTAAGTTTGTATTTTTAGCCAGTAAAATTCCTAAGCGATGCTTTTTAAGTAACACTTACCTCGCCCGTACTTCTTAAGACCTTCATCATGTTGCTGAGAGCCGTGTCCCCTGTAACACGAACGTCACTGTGTAAATTATAATGTTTAAATAATAATCAGAAATTGTTATTGTCAATGCAAATCTATACTAATATTATAAAGAGGAAAGTGTGTTTGTAAGTTTGTTTGTTTGTATGTAAGGGATAATTTCTGGAACTACTGAACCGATTCTAAAAATTCTTTCACTAATAGAAAGCTACACTATCCCTGAGTATTATAGGCTATATTTTATTTTAAAAAATTTCTCGCGGGGGGGATATTATAAAGAGGTAAAATTTTTGATGTGAAACATCTTAGGTCGGGCTGTGATAAGCCGCGTGAGGGGAAGTATGCAACGAAATACAAAGCAACGAAATATCGATGCAACGAAATGTACTCCTTCGCTGCTGTTCTCCCCACCACTGCGGCACTTATATTGTACTGGATAAATAATTTATAAATTAATTGTCCGGGTATATTAAGTTATACATATATCAGTAACAAGAGCTGTCTAGACAAGTTCGTCCGCAGAGTAGTGGTACCACATTAGCCTTCTATGCATGGAGACTTGGGTTCGGAAACTCATGACATCGTACAATTTTTGACGTTTTTTTTCTAAATTCTACATGATATTTATTTATAAAATTTTTTATTTTTGTTATATTCTTTCTTTGACAATAATTATAATTTTTTGAAATTTCATGACACCAAAAATTAATTTTTTTGTTTTTTTTAAAAAAACGAAATTTTGGGTAAATTAGGGTAAATTAGAGTAAATTAGGGCAAATTAGAGTAAATTAGGGTCTTTCTTTGACAATAATTATAATTTTTTGAAATTTCATGACACCAAAAATTATTTTTTTTTGTTTTTTTTTTTTAAAAACGAAAATTTGGGTAAATTAGGGTATTTAGGGTAAATTAGGGCAAATCAGAGTAAATTAGGGTAAATTGGGATAACTTAAGGCAAAGGGGGCTAAATAAGAGTAAATTAGGGTATATAGGGAAAATTAGGGCAAATTCAAGAAATTAGGGTATACTAGGGTAAATTTGGGTAAACGAGGGAAAATTAGGGTAAATTGTGTTAAATTGTAAATTCTTATCTCTCGAACTACTGAACCGATTCTAAAAATTCTTTCACTTATTATCTTCGCAGGGGGAGAATGTCTCGCGGCGTTGTAATAAATCATAAATTATTATATCTGGAACTATTGAACCGATTTAAAAAATTCTTTTACTAATAGAAAGCTACACTATCCCTAAGTGATATAGGCTAGATTTTATTTTGATAAATTTGTCAAGTTCAATAAATAAAAGGTTCAAGCTATAAAAATGTTTCACATCTGCCAGGCGTCCTGCGATGGCTCACATTTTTTTTTGTATGTGGGGGGGGGGTCATCTCTGAAACTACTGAACCGATTCTAAAATTCTTTCACTAATTGAAAGCTACACTATCCCGGAGTGATATAGGCTATATTTTATTTAGATAAATTTCTCGCGGGGGGATTATTAGTGTATTTGCCATATGGCACATACACTATTGGCGTCGGTCGGATGGCGGGACCTAGGGGTCGGACCAAAATTTCTCGACGTTTCATAGCCTCCTGAACAGTTTGCCACCATTTTTGAAAATGTTTATGTATATATGTATGTATATATATATATATTTTATATATATATTTATATATATATGTGTGTACACGATAACTCTCCACAGACTTAATCGATTTAAACGAAATTTGGTACACACATTGGAACCCATTACCGCACGAAGCCTATTTAAAATGGGCCCGATCGGACCATTTTAAGGGTAGTATTTAGGGGTTGAAAAAAGTTTTTGGGCCCAAAAATACCGAAAAAATTCTCAGAATCGTTTCAAAATTGAAATTTAACCCTTTAGTAAAGATTAAAATGTGCTGTTAAAATTTTAATAAAATCGGCCCGACAGGACTGGACTTACAAAAATTTTATGAAAACACTGGTTTGCGGATAGTGCTTTACTTACTGAAGGGTGTATTTAATTTGGTACAAAGGTTGCATTGATAATATTATTGAAATTAAGAAAAAAAATATTATTTTAAGGGATTTATTAAGGGGTTAAATTTTTTATTTTGTTTAAAAACAAACTTAAGTTTACATAATAAAGCCACAATGTCAGTATTAGCAAATACACTATATTGTCGGCAGGGTTTTGGCACTGCGACCCGAGTTTTTTTTATTAGTTCTGGGTTAAGTCAACAACGAGTGAACCAATTTTAATCGGATTTTTATAAACGCGGTAGCAAAAAAAAGATTATTTAATAATATATAATATGAATAACAAACGCTTGGAGAAGTTCTACAGCTAATTTAATTGTTATTCAACGTAGGTTGAGAATATTATTCCATCGTCAGGAGCATGAACTTACATTATCATAAAAAATATTCGCATAAAAACATATAATTACAGACATAGGTCTCGTTACAATTGTTTTATTTAATAACGAATAATTATAACCGTAACCTAATTTGCCTACCAAACAAATTCATTAACGTCGACCCACAAATAAACCTTGGCGTTTTGTTTTCCCATAATAAATATAAAATTGTACAAAGGAATCCGTTAATTTAGTCTTTTGTGATTAAAATTACACAAAATCGGTATTCGGAAACTGACAGGTCCAAGTGCGCGGTCTACTTATCTTTATTCTTTTGTTTTAAAAGTGTTACCAAGGCCACGGCTTTATTGCTGGAAAATTAAAACAGCAATGTCTTAAAACAAACGCATGCATACAAAAAAAAAACAACAATTGAAGCGCTAATTATTTCCTGTCTTTTAAATATAGTAGCATAATAAATCATATCTTTAAACAAAACCGGGCTGTTGAAATGTTTTCTCACTCTCTAACGGCCAATGAATAAGTGTTTTTGCCATACCCACTACAAAATAAATACTTTCGATGCATGTATACCGACCATTATTGGGCCATTTAACAGGCAGGAGTGCCAAAAGTGTTTCCATTACATAGCAAGTGCGGTAAACACTGAGGTTAAAGAAATAGAGGGATTATAAGCATTTAAAAGAGAAGCCAGTCGCCATTGTTACTCCGCCCTCATCTATACTAATATTAAAAAGTTGAAGAGTTTGTTTGTTTGCTTGTTTGTTTGGTTGAACGCGCTAATTTCAGGAACTACCAGTTCGATTTGAAAAAAAATTTTTTTTGTTAGATAACCCATTTATCAAGGAAGGCTAGGCTATATAACATTACGCTATACGACCAATAGGAGCGGAGCATCAATGAAAAATGTTGCAAAAACGGGAAAAGTTATTCCTTTTTGAGAGCTTCCGCTGCGTGCGCTGCGTAAACGGTTAAAGTTACGCAAAAATCATGTATGACGGAATTGTTCCCGGAAGGTTTATATATATAGCGAACGAGCGAAGCGAGTGAGTAGTGTATTGCACCCGGGCTTTCTTAACTCCCGAGCGAAGCCGGACGGGGCCGCTAGTTTTATATATGTGAGATAAACAAGAAGAGAATAATATTCCCAATCCATCCCGTGTTTTGCCGCCATGTTTAATGTGACGTCAAAACTGACTTCAATTTTGTATTAGCAGTTGTATACGATATGTCACCTCTATATATTTTACCTCAGTGGCGGTAAGTAAACAGTTGCCATAGCAACTTCTGTTTATTCGCTCTATCCGCCTGCAGCGATTAAATACTCACGACATTCACGGCACACTGTAAAAGTAAAGATGGCGACGCTAATGAACTGTCAACATTTTTTGAAAATGAAGTAAAAAGTAGGTATTTTGTAGTGGGTATGGCAAAAAATAATATATATTATATTCTACAAATTGTAGAATTTTTCAAGTGAAAAACACACACTTTTCTATTTTTTTAACCATGTTCTACCAAATGCCTAGCGAACATCAAACTTCAAGTGAAGGTAAATTAAATTTTACTGTATAACATTTGAATATTGCATAAGAAGTTTCACTTCCTCATAACGCGACACACACTTCTGGCATATAATGATTTATTGTGATTAAAAATTAACGTTTTATTGCTTGCGTATTGTAAACCAGTAATTTTTTAATAAATTCATTTTTAATTCTTAATTGACATATTAAATAATAAAACTTTTTTTTATGTTGTGATTCATATTTCCCATAACAATAAACTTCATTTGTTATATGTCTGTAATTATTGCGACATAAACAATAGACTGTGGTCGTTTGTTGCTTGTAATATATTATAATAACTATATTTGTATTCAGAAGTCAAAACGCACGGTCGCTGGTTCGTGACCAGCCTATTACAAAAGTATAAGTCAATTCATTCATATAAACTCTGACAACATATTTGACATTATAATAATTATAATTTACTAGTGGACCCGTAGTCCGGCTTCGCCCGGGTACTAAGAATTTATATATTATTAATTGTCGGGCTGATTTTATTAATACATTACTCACTCGCTTTGCTCGTTCGTTTGAATATTATTAATAGATTACTCACTCGCTTCGCTCGTTCGCTCGAATTTTATTAATAAATTTCTCACTCGCTACGCTCATTCGCTCGAATATTATTAATACATTTCTCACTCGCTACGCTCGTTCGCTCGAATTTTATTAATACATTTCTCACTCGCTACGCTCATTCGCTCGAATATTATTAATAAATTTCTCACTCGCTACGCTCATTCACTCGAATATTATTAATACATTTCTCACTCGCTACGCTCGTTCGCTCGAATTTTATTAATGCACTACTCACTCGCTTCGCTCGAATACATTACTCACTCGAAAAAAGTTATATGAGTTATGGTCTTGAGAACTAATACACAAATCCCATAGAAAAAAGCACTTTCAGTTTTTCCCGAACTAAAAAGATGGAAACAAGATCAAATGGTAGCATGTAGTCGGCGGTATATGCCGCATATACAGGGTGCTGAATCGTTTTGCGGGTAATAGGGATTTAACCCGTAAAATCAAACTTTTGCGATTTCCTGCTCCCCTAATTATTTTAGGAAAAATATCTTCGAATAAAAGTTTTAGAACATGAAATTCTGTATCTAAGTCATTAAATAAAATTAATTTTGCATGCTTTGTGACGGCAGAAATTTGATATGAAAATGTCAAAATTACCTCAAAAACAGATAGCGATAGCCATGGTACTTGAACAAAATGATTAGAAATTATTCTGACAGCTTAAAACTTCATCATTTTGTTCAAGTTCCATGGCTATCGCTATCTGTTTTTTGAGGTAATTTTGACATTTTCATATCAAATTTCTGCCGTTACAAAGCATGCAAAATTAATTTTGTTTAATGATTTAGATGCAAAATTTTTATGTTCTAAAACTTTTATTCAAACATATTTTTTCTAAAATAATTAGGGGAGCAGGAAATCGCAAAAGTTTGATTTTACGGGTTAAATCCCTATTACCCGCAAAACGATTCAGCACCATGTATGTAGTAACAAGTTGAAAAAAACTTATGATGCCTCCGACTGCATGTTATCATTTGATCTTGTTTCCATCTTTCGCTTTTGACGCTGTCAGGTTTTTTGATTTTTTTAATTCAATTTTGTTTCTTAATCGTTTCCCTAAATGCATATCAGAATACACTATACGATGTCTCGACTTTTATTTGAGGGACTCTAGATTGGGCCAATAGGAATGCTCACCCAGTGGCGGCGCTAGGATTTTTTGTTAGGGTGGGCCAGAATTGGGCATGGTGTTCTGAAGGTGGGCCAATAATATTTGTTCCCAAAATTTCAGTGCTCTTTAAAATTTTAACCCAGATTACTTTCTATCGAAATTTCGAGGGTTAAAACGTATTGTAGCAAACTCCAAGATGTTACGCCACTGCCTCCAATAGAAACCACGAGAAAGAAAGATCACAGTAGTAAAGCGTGGAATGGTACCTATCGACAATTCTAGACAACGCTAGAGAATACGAGCACACACTGCGCTTACGCAGCACAGGTATATAAACGAGTGAGTGAAGCGATCAGGAAGGCAGTCAACGGGAATCAGTGAATGGTGAGTCGTGCCATCAGTCAGTACAGTGAAATAAATATTGATCAGTCAACGGGAATCAGTCAGTGTACTGAGACAGTGTTGAACAGCGAAATACATCTGATATAAATACAGTGACATAAATAATTACGAATAAATAATCCCTGTATATATAGTTATTTGTTAAGTGTTATTTAAGTGGCTCGTTTAGTTCAATAATTACCGTTTAAGTTTTTTTATTGTTAGAATTGACTTTTCGTTGTTGCATTTATTGTTTTTGTATTTTTAATTATTGTAAATAAATATTTATTCCGCCAACTCAGAAAACAGTTTTGTAACAGTATTTAAAACTAGAGATTGGGGATAATTCCAGGGTGGGCCAAGGTAGTTTAAGGTGGGCTATGGACCACCCACCCACCCTCTAACGTCGCCACTGTGCTCACCTGACGACAACTGATTCGAGGATATGATGTCCTCCGGCTGCAATTTGACTTCCATCTCCTTGAGTCGCGTGTTCAGGTCCCGCGTGTGCAAGAACAAGAATAAAGTCGTTGATATGGCCATCAGTGCTACCAACTCGCTAGTTCTGAAACAAAAAAAAGACTGTCGTCAATAAACATAAAACAAATGCATGCCCGTTAACTTTAAATAAAAGAATACTTTAAAACTGTTTAGACAAACGAAACAAAACAAAAGCGAGGAAATACGAAAGCGGAGCAACTTTAAGGCGAGGCTTGTGTTATTGTCGGGCGTTGAAATCTCCGTTGCTAATTGCGACTCAATGATGAAAGTGTGTGTATTTTTTTGATTAATAGAGCATAAAATTCTTAACAAAAATGACACTAATATACTTCTGTTAAATAAAAATGGGTGTGTGCTTATGACCACACGACAGAAGTGAAAACTTCAGATTTTTTAATTTTTGGTGTCATCTATTATAACGCGTTTATGAACTAAAAATAATTTATTACTAAAATACTAAAATTATATTTTTAATTAATTCCACCTTGGTTTCAAAAAAATTATAATTATTGTCAAAGAAAGAATATAACAAAAATAAAAAAATATAGGTATAAATAAATATCATGTTGAATTTAGAAAAAAAAAAACGCCAAAAATCCTACGCTGCCATCAGGTTTCGAACGCAGGTTCTTATGCATAGAACGCAAAGACGTAACCAACTGCGCTATGGAATGGAAGTGTCTAGACGGCCGTTTTTATGATATAAGTATGTTGCGAATTCTTAAGGTCAGGTTGCGAACGGTTAGGTTGCGAATTCTTACGGTTTTTTGCGAACGTTTCACGTTATTTCAGTACTCAGGCAAAAAGTGCCTAACGCGCCAATGGAAGTTTTCACTTCAAAATAAATTATAATTTAAAAAAACTAAAAACACGCTTTAGTAATGGTAAACTGAACTAAAAAGTAAAAAATAATTTTTATTGTAAAAAAGCGTGGGGTGCTTTGTACCATATTTTCATACTTTATAACAAGTGATATCGAGCACCCCACGCATTTTTACAATAAAAATTATTTTTTACTTTTTAGTTCAGTTTACCATTAAAGCGTGTTTTTAGTTTTTTTAAATTATAATTTATTTTTGCTTTTTAGTCCTAGAGAGATCCTGGTCAGGATAATGGAACAAAATTATTGAATTATTGTATTGTCATTGGTCCTTGATAAGTGTGCAAAATTTCAGTTCAATCTGAAGTTTTGAAGTGGGTGAAAATCGCGTTCAAAGAATCCGTTACTTACATACAAGCAAACATACATACAGGTGGAACTAATATAAGCGTGTTAAAAACTGCGCTTTATAAAACTCATTAAACATTTTAAACTATTTAATATTGCCTAAGAAGAACAATGCAACGCCGGTCAAGCATTTCTGCCGTTGTTTTAATTGTTGTCGGCTGGCAGATGAACAATTAAATCATAAAACTTGAAAATAACACAAATTACGGCCATCTTATAAAACGCGTTGTTGC
Source organism: Mongoloraphidia duomilia (assembly GCA_039654895.1). Classification (NCBI taxonomy): domain Eukaryota; kingdom Metazoa; phylum Arthropoda; class Insecta; order Raphidioptera; family Raphidiidae; genus Mongoloraphidia; species Mongoloraphidia duomilia. The sequence continues at coordinate 3,402,948 of CM077527.1, read as the reverse complement.
TCAGATGTTTCGTCAATCGTTTGTCCTTCAACCGGCTGTTCTATCTATTGTTATGTCATCTTACATTGTTGTGTTATGCGAATAATCGCAGGTCATATATCAACTGCATGCAGAGATTTTTTTCGTTCTTCACCAATAAAGATGGCTGATGATTAGACCTCATATACCTACAGGATGTTTAAAAAAACATGTGCCATCGCTTGTGAGGTGATTCCTTAATTGGAAATTATACAATAATATGATCCACTGGGCCGTTTATTAATTAATTTGTAACCAAAAGATCAGTAACATACAGATTGTGTCAAATTAAAGCTGTGCATAGGGCGTTCTGTGTGTAAGATAGAGATCGATATATAAAGCAGTAAGTAAGAACGAGATAAATGATCGCTAATAGAAAGTTTCTGTGACGAATCATTAGTCGTTTACTGTGGTTATTTAAGACTACTGAAATTATTGATAAAATCACAAAACAAAGATGGCGCTATCAGGTTGCATGGGTAGGTATTGTCCATATGTCCATACCTAAACCAAATACGAAAATATTAAGTTTAGGTATGGACAACCCTTAATAAAAGTGTTAGGAAATATCCTAAAAAATACAATTCCAGCAAAAAAATAACCTCGTTGTATTTAAAAATCAAAAGTTACTCGTGATTGAAGTTAGGTAAAAGAAGTACATTATTTTGAACACCCTGTATAATAAATTCATTTTTTTACGACAGACATTGATTTGTCCGTCTACTATCTAATGATCCTCAAAATTTCAGTTTGATAAAGATTTCTGTTTTGGCTATGTCGAATTTTAGGTAAAGGTCTGCATGTGTCAAAAATTTCTGAAAAACTTGAATAACTCAAAAATTACTGAATTTTCGAGCATGGCTTTCCTTACAATTTCTATTTACATTTAGGTGCAGAATTAAAAAAATTAATAAAAACAGGGTGCTAGGTTAAAAAAACATAGCTTTGATCTGTCACACTTAAATGGGACAGGCTGTATAATTGAAAATATTTTTAGGTTATACAACATTAAAATTTATACAACTTTTGTATTTAAACTTTTTTTCTATCTTCACCCAAAATCAATATATCGGCCGACAACGCAAGTCTTGGACACCCTGTATATGCATCTAACAATGCATTCTTATTATCTATACTAATATTATAAAGCTGAAGAGTTTGTTTGTTTGTTTGGTTGAACGCGCAAATCTCAGGAACTACTGGTTCGAATTGGAAAATTATTTTTTTGTTGGATAGTCCATTTATCGAGAAAGGCTATAGGCTATATAATATCACGCTTCGGCCAATAGGAGCGGAGCATCAATGAAAAATGTTGCCAAAACGGAAAAGTTATTCCTTTTGAGAGCTTCCGTTGCGTGCGCTGCGTAAACGGTTAAAGTTACGCAAAAATCATGTATGACGGAATTGTTCCCGGAAGGTTTATATATATAGCGAACGAGCGTAGCGAGTGAGAAAGCGAACGAGCGAAGGGAGTGAGTAATGTAATTCCTAAACCACGCAAAGGATTTTGATGCGGTTTTCACCATCAGTTAGATAATTTTTCACGGAAGGTTTATATATATAACGAACGAGCGAAGCGAGTGAGTAGTGTATTTATAATATTCAAGCGAACGAGCTAAGCGAGTGAGTAGTGTATTGCACCCGGGCTTTCTTAGCATCCGGGCCGGACGGGGCCGCTAGTAAGTAATATGAAAGTTAACATTTTTTTTTCGAAAAACCTGCCTATGTCTGTCCCCGGGAAGAAAACCAAAAATCCAGCTCTGTTAGGTTCTGTCCCATTCCATCCTTATTCTTACTAATATTATAAATGCGAAAGTAACTCTGTTTGTCAGTTACCTTTCCACGCCTAAACCGCTGAACAGATTTCGATAAAATTTGGCAAGGAGATAGATTGCATCCTGAGGAAGGACATAAGACTACTTTTTGTCTAAAAAAAAACGACTTCGCCCGGGTGAAAAAAGTAATCTTTGCATCTACTGAACCGATTCTAAAAATTCTTTCACTAATAGAAAGCTACACTATCCCTGAACTATACGGGCAATATTTTATTTTGATTCTTGCGGGGGGCGGAGGGGTAATAAATAATAAATTCTTATCTCTGGAACTATACACTGAACCTATTGAATTCAAAAAATTCTTTCACTAATAAAAAGCTACGCAGGGAGAAAGATTTTCTCGGGGGGAAGGGGGAGAAATTCTTGCGGGGGGCTAATAAATCATAAATTCTTATCTTTGGAACTACTAAACCGATTCTAAAAATTCTTTCATTAATAGAAAGCTCCGCAGTGGGAGAGAGTCTCGCGGGGGGATAACAAATTAACAATATACTAAATATAGGTACGTGAGCGGAGCAATGGGTGACCGCTATTAAATCATAATTAAAAATAATAATAATAATAATTAAAAAAAAAAAACGGCTGAACCGATTTTTATAAAATTTATGTCTGATCAAAATGACGTTAACACGCTTCGATTGACACCCTTACGAAGTCAATATAATTTTTTATTCGCAAAATATTGTGTAAAATCTACTTTTTTGGAGTTTATTTGGTTAAGAAAAAAGAACGGCTGAACCGATTTTGAAAAAATTTCTTTCAGATCATATTTACGTTAATACGCGTCGATTGATGGTACCCTAACGTATTATTTTTCATTCTCGAGATTTCGTCTTAGAAAGAAATGGACACACACGTACGTACACACACACACAGACATCTTTCTAAAAATAGTGTAGTGACCTTGAAACATAAAAATTTGTTATACATTTTGATTTCGATTTTCGGACCCATTACAATAACTTCCAATGGGAAGTTAATTATCTACATCAGCGTTTCCCAAATTATTGGTCGCGACCAACTGGTGGGTCGCGAGCGAATATTGGGTGGGCCATGAAAAATAGGACGATACATCGACGACAAGGAAACAAATATATCCCTCTCATTAAAATAGCACTCCTTGTATTTAACTAAGTATTAATTTTCGGTTGTAACTGAATGTTTTTTTTTCTTATTTGAACAGTCCTTCATTCATATAGTTATGTTCCTTTTTTCTTCATGACATCCAAGAGGTGAGTCCCTAATTTGGAAGTTATATTGTTAGGTGGGTCGCGGTCCAGTCAATTTTGGGAACCACTGATCTACATATATGTAGTGGTGTTGCATTTCAGTTAATAAACCCGTAATGTCTTATATTTTCTCCTTCTCTACCGGAAGATAACTGACATTATTGCTCCGTGTATAAAATACTGTCATTTCGAAAAACACATTATTATTAAAACGTCATCCCGCAATTATATAGAGCATTGCAGTTGCGCGTAACAATCTGTGACGACGTCACAGCACGCTGCGACTGTCAACCGTTTTATAAATGCTAAAACAAATGAACGCCTAGCTGTCTAGGTTACCGGTGTTGAGGAAGAACAGTGTGTGACCCACATTAAAAAGCATGGAATTTTGTCTTTGTTTTCATTGCCAATGACTCTTTGCCCCTACAGTATAAATTATAAGGTGTTTGTTGGCAAGTTCTGAATTGATGCTCGTTTTAACAAACTGTCACTACTCGTCAGTAATATACCTCATTACGCCAATAGATATACAATTCAAATCGAAATCTCCCAAAGTCTGATACTGAAAATAATATTACGACAAAACTAACGATACTCCACGCATGACACATACAAAGGCCTAAAAGTACTTGACGTGAGACAGACATAGGACATTAAAACTATACTTTTACATTTTCACAATAATAAACATAGACATCACTCAATACAGCACGCACAACACACAAGAACCAAAATACAGGGGCATGTAGTAGTACCAAAGACAAACCTAGACCTGGCACAGAGACACTACTACTACTTGGCGCCTAAAATATTCAATACACTGCCAAAAGAACTTCGTACGATACCTTCTGTTAATAGCTTCAAAAAACATATCATTAATCGGCTGCATAATTTAAATAAAAATGATATATCGAATTACTTTCTTTAGATTAAAGTTTGCATTGTAATACAAGAAAGCCCCTCACTATCTTATACCTACATACATGACGCGTAACACTCAAACAACACAAATACATGCACATCTACACGCTAGACACAAAACACAAACACACTATATCCTTCCTCTCGACACAGAGCTTGTTCTAGTGCAGGGGTCGGCAAGTAATTATAGGTGGGGTCCGGATACTGTTGAAAATTTTTATCGAGGTCCAAAAAAAAAAACCACTCATATTCTTTACTAATTTTTTATTTTAATTTTCACTCACAAAATAATATGAAATACAATCGATAGGCATAATTGTATTCAAAAATCAATGGGAGAAATTACATTTGCGGTCTTGAGTCAGTTTTTTAAAGTTAGGTCCACGCGGGGAGCAGCTTATGCGAAGAGTGTTTCAAGGTGGGTGGTCGTTAATCTTGAGTGATATTGGTTCTTCAAAATGTGCCTCTTGTTACCGCCACAAAACACTCGAAAATAAAACTTTCGTAGCGGAAAGTACATAAAAAATATTTTTTAAATAATTCAAAAAAATTTTGGTGGTCCAGTTTTTGACCTTCCGCGGTCCGGACTTGGACCGCGGTCCGCCATTTGCCGATCCCTGTTCTAGTGAGAGGGAGTATCCTTTTTATCATATACATATTATCCTATACAGCTGATAGATCAAAAATCGTGAAGCCAACATACGTGCGGGTATATATTTCTGTCTTTTTTTATGGGAGCTCAGCTGGCAGGTTCCTGATTGGCTACTTCCATAGACAAAGACAGAATTTTTAAAAGAGAGCGGGTATACTATTGACCACTGGGGCACTGAGGTTTTACGTCAATGGCATCCATGACATATTTCTTTGTCTTTATATATTACGTTTCAAGTGTTGTTTATACTTCAGTCATGGAAGTTCATGGAATACTTCAGTTGATAGTGATATCGTGATAGTTTGTTCTGCCTCTGCACTGTTTTTAACAAAATTAAACTAGGTCACGTTATAATGACAACAGCTGTCAAGCGTTTTGTTTACATTTTGTTCGAAATGAAAGATATCTTTATTTCAACATTTTGTTCAGATGGAACGTCCGTACATCGACCAATGACATCATCGGAATAAATGCGGAATTACTTCGTCAAAAGAGACACAGATATATTTTTGCTCTCTTTGTGGACTTCACCCACCGCACATTGAGTAAATGGACAATGCGTGGTATATAATTTAAAGTATATGCTTTTTATATATATTTTGTAATTAAATAACTTGTGCAATGGTAGGAAAAATAAATAAATAAATAAATATCTACTTATTGCAGCACCACTAGCGTCTTTTTAAACAGCTTTTGTGTAAGATTTAACAGCAGAGTTTCTACTCTGGCAAAAATTTTGTTACACGCATCAAGAGCAGAGGCGCTGCGGTTCGGCTGATGACTATTGTACTACCGATTTGGGTTCACTGGCGTATAACCATAGACAATTACCACAACCATAGACAATAACAACAAGGCGTATGCAATAGCCTAGCGGCAATGGCGAGAACTAATAGTGCCAACACGGCACACGGTGAATGGTTCCCCAGGCGGAAATGGGGGGAGGTCAGGGGCATCCGGCGACCGGCGGTTAAGCGACACAGACGTGTATAATTGCGTAACTAATAAAAGTGTATTTTACGGCCATAATAAACGGTATAAATAATTTCCGTAACAATTTATTATTCTGCCTCTAAAATATATCTAGAATCGAAACGGGCATTGAATAAAATCGACAACAGCTGCTTGAATTTACATCTGTTTTCAAAACATTTATTGCAAATATTACACTGATACATTTTTTTTATTCGATAAATCATAATTGTTAGATGTCTATTGGGATCCGTCAAATGAATGGAGCTTAAAAAACATGGCGCAAAGGGGGAGAAATTTTATATACGGGGTATACTTTTGCGTGTAATTTTGTGATTTTCAAAGTGATAAGAAATAATAAATATAAGTGCAATTTGCAATTGAGCCGGTACGAATCCTAAACAAAGGAATTTCGTTGAAGGAGAACGGATTCTCAAAGCCGGACATATCAAATGTGTGAAAAAAACAAGATAACTGAGCTGTCAAAAGAAGTAATCTTTACGGCATAATAATAATAATAATAAATTTATTAATCCAAAGACAATTAATCCAAGAACAATACATATTGCTTAAAAACATCAAAATTAAAAGAAAATCTCCACGAAATTAATCATCCGTTCAATGCTTCTTTAAGGCAAGGTTAGGTGAATAATGTAAACACATAACTGCAACATAATAGGTATGTTATATTGCAATAAGTAGGTAAGTTACTAACCTCAAAATATTTGTATACAAAGTTAGTCCTATAAATTTGTCAATCATCAAATGATTTTACTATTGTAGTACAGTATGATAACAAGTACATCTTATTATTAATATAAAATATTTTTTTAATTCATAAATACAGTTTTTTCCACATTTCATTAGAAAATAATTCGCTGTAAAGTAAGTTTTACAAGGCAATAACTGACATGATATTAGAAAACGTCGCGAATTCCATTTTCGATAAAGTTTTTGTTTATTTTACTTATTTTATATTTGTAATAAACAATTTCACGATAAATTTGCACTGTTAGCATGTAAAATTTTCCCTCGTTTTGAGTACAATTTTGTGCCACCAGATGTCATATACTCATTTGACGGATCCCAATAATCTAGAATAATTTGATCTCACATTCGATATTAATTATTACTTAATTCATTTTCTTAAATCTTAAATAATTATTGTCCGCAATACAATTTACAAAAACAACTTCATACTACACCGATATAGTATCAATGATTTAAGAATTAATGTGTTTTAAACGGTTTTATTTAGCTTGACCCCGTATATGTGTTTGTTACTTTGTTTATATCTTCAAATCTTGCGACCGATTTTTCACCCACTTTCCGTGATCCGATTGAGTTGAAATTTTGCAAACATGTGTAGCTCCTGTGACAATAGAATATTATGGTAATTAGCTGGCTGACCCGGCTCTCGTTTGGGGGCAAATCACATTTTTGAATTTTCACAGCCAAAAGGTCTTGCTTCGGTAACGTTTCAGTGGATCGGATAAATGTTATAAAATCAGACTAAGCAAATAAAGCACACTAAAAGATTAAAAATCAAAATAGGTAAAAAAACTTTTAAGTTAAACGGTTTTATAAATGTACTAAAAAGAAACAAATAATATTTACATAAGAAAAACAATCAATATGATTAGATTCCTATACCGTAACTAAATTCACTATATTAGTGAAATTAACATAATAGTCTTATGTTAATTTGACTAATATAGTGAATTTAGTTACGGTATAGGTGTCTAATCATATTGATTGTTTTTCTTATGTTTGTATTAAAAACCGTATATAGATTTCTCGTTATAATTTGAAATAATATTTAATTTAGGTTCATAAGTATAAAAGCGTGGGTCGTAAACTCTATGATAATTTATTACAGTCACGACCCACGCTTTTATATTTATGAACCTAAATTAAATATTATTTTTTTCTTTTTATTTAAAGGACGTGAATGCTTGAAAAATTCTTTAGAGAAGTCACTATGATACGGTTTCTCCCCTGTAAGAAGTTACGTACGATATTTTAAAATATAATTTGAAGTACTGAAGAATTTTTTTTGAAATACGGTTTTGCTTCCAGCTTCCGTATGTATTAAACAATAAAGTTCTTGACTCTCTAAAACTCATTTTTTTCCAATTTTATTTTAGACTGGGGTGGTTTCTATTCTGTATCTTTAATTTATTTCTAAACAGTCTAAACAAATATCTTTTTGCCGACTGCTTTTCATATTGTATTTGTCGCTAATGACCATAGTTATCGAACGTCTATAATGTACAATAACTAACTTACATTATGGAAGCTTGATTACTTCTTTTACGTAGTCGGGTTTTAGTTTTTTTAATTTTATTTTTATTTAATAATACGTTGCGAAAAAAAAATATAAATTTAAGTACTGAAGAACTTTTTAGAAATGCTACATTGGGACGGTTTCGTTCCTGCTGTACGAAAATATAAAGTCCTCGATTTTGTGAAACCCATGTTTTAAACTTTACACTGGTGTGGCGTCTCTCTTGTATGTTTTAATTTATGAGTTTGTAAAGTGCCTGAGTGTCTGAAACACATTAGACAAACGTCACACTTGTACGGTTTCTCTCCTGTATGCGTTAGTTTATGACTTTTTAAATGACTCCACTGACTGAAACACGTTTGACAAACGTCACACTGGTACGGTTTCTCTCCGGTATGTTTTAATTTATGCCTTTTTAATGAATTTGAGTGTCTGAAACACATTTTACAAATCTCACACTGGTACGGACTCTCTCCTGTATGTTTTAATTTATGACGTTTTAAATGATCTGCACGTCTGAAACACATTTTACAAATGTCACACCGGTGCGGTTTCTCTCCTGTATGTTTTAATTTATGAATTTTTAAATAACGCTCATGTTTGAAACACATTTTACAAATGTCGCACTGGTGCGGTTTCTCTTCGGTATGTATTAAATTATGTTTCTTTAAACTACTCGAAACTCTAAAACACATTTGACAAATGGCACACTGGTACGGTTTCTCTCCTGTATGTTTTAATTTATGAATTTTTAAAGAAGGTGGGTGCTTGAAACACATTTTACAAATGTCACATTGATGCGGTTTCTCTCCTGTATGTATTGAATAATGTTTTTTTAAATGTCCAGACTCCCTGAAATACATTTGACAAACGTCGCACTGGTACGGTTTCTCTCCGGTATGTATTAAATTATGTTTTTTTAAACTTCCGGACTCGCGGAAACACTTTTTACAAACGTCACACTGGTACGGTTTCTCTCCTGTATGTTTTAACTTATGACTTTTTAAAGAATTTGAGTGTCTGAAACATATTTTACAAATCTCACACTGGTACGGTTTCTCTCCTGTATGCTTTAATTTATGAGATTGTAAATGGCTTACTCGTTTAAAACACATTTCACAAATGTCACACTGGTGCGGTTTCTCTCCTGTATGTTTTAATTTATGAATTTTTAAATAACGCTCATGTTTGAAACACATTTTACAAATGTCGCACTGGTGCGGTTTCTCTTCGGTATGTATTAAATTATGTTTCTTTAAACTACTCGAATAGAGAAAACACATTTGACAAATGTCACACTGGTACGGTTTCTCTTCTGTATGTTTTAATTTATGAATTTTTAAAGAAGGTGGGTGTCTGAAACACATTTTACAAATGTCGCACTGGTACGGTTTCTCTCCGGTATGTATTAAATTATGTTTTTTTAAACTTCCGGACTCGCGGAAACACTTTTTACAAACGTCACACTGGTACGGTTTCTCTCCTGTATGTTTTAATTTATGAATTTTTAAAGAAAACGTATATCTGAAACACATTTTACAAATGTCGCATTGGTACGGTTTCTCTCCTGTATGCATTAAATTATGTCTTTTCAAATCTCCTGGATATTTGAAACACTTTTGACAAATGTCACACTGGTGTGATTTTCCTTTTGTAGAAGTTGCTGATTTTTTTAATAATACGTTGCTAGGATGTTCAGTTCTGTTCAAATTATCTTCATTTGAACGAAGACTTTCGACTTTAATATTTTCGGGGCACAGGCTACTATCGCCTTCTTTTAACGGTTTGAATGTTTCTTCCGACTTCACCGCTATTTTCCCCATCATGCCATTTTCAAATTTAAGGAAACACTCAAAGTTTCCAGGCGTGTTTACACCGACTTTTGTATCACCAATTTCTATCATTGAATCTTCGCAATTGATTTCACTGCCATCACATGTAGATAGAGTTTCTACTGCGTCAAGAAACTCTGCTGGATTTAAAGAATTATCATCCATTGGTTCATCTTTGATTTCGGTTTTTAAAGATATTTCCTCATTAGTTTTATTTTCTGAGCTAAAATTTGCAAGTAAGTTCTGTTTTGAAAAAAAGGTATCAAACTCATCACTAATTTTAAAAGGTTCACACTTTGTAGTGACCTCAGCATTATAGTTTTGGCTTACGGAATTATTAGATTGTTCTTCGAGGGCCAGTTCAACCTTGATCTGCGGATGACAGTCGCTCAACTGCTGTAGATAGCGCTGCAGTGTTTTATCAGATCGCACTACTTGCATTTGGAACTGGTGAAATATCTTCAGTTGAGTAAAACATAATCCACAAATATATGTCGACATCTTATCGCGTCTAGTAATCTGTGACAAAATTACATATTGGTTACAATCTCCTCAAATAAACACTAAATTTTGAAAAGAGTAATATTGATTAATTATTGCCAGTCACAAAATAATATAAATTGCTAAATCAAAAAGTTATAATTGATCTTACTTTACTTGCATTTTAAGAGAAATAAAAATTTCGGTTTAGAGTAGAATAAAATGGAAAATTTAATTGCACATACTTAAGTTCAAAAGAGTGCGAGTAGAACTTGCACCACGAGGGTTCCGTACTGTTACAACAATTTAATTAGTGAAAGCTGTGTCAATGTTAAAAAACACAGTGTAAGCTCGAATCTCACGGTTGACAGTTATAAATAATATAGTTTATAATCGTCGCGAACGATGACGCCACTAGCTATATGGTTTAATTCCAATAAAAATAATATAGTTTATAATCATCGTCTACGATGACGCCACTTCCACTTGTCAGTATAAAAACATCATCTTATTAAAATTAATTGATTATTTAATAATTCTAATTCTAAATATTATTTGCCAGGAGTACAGAACCCTAAAAATGCATTTGTGTTATAAAAATTGTCGTATGGAAAAATCATGTTCTCTCCTTTTTTAGGGTTCCGCACTCAAAAAGGTCCAACGGACCCCTATTGTGCCAGAACCATAATCAGAGGCTTTTAGCTCTTAAGAAGGGGCTGGGTGATATATGTAATAGAAAGAAATATATTCACAAATTACCTATGTATTGCTATCCAAAATTAAAAATTGTGTTTAAAATTTTGAGAATTTTATTTTGAGGGGTCATCATAGACCATACATAAAAAAGAAGGAGGTTGAAATTTTTTCTACCTAGAAATGTAGGGTATCATTTTTTAGAGCTCTTTAAGTATAACATGACGTATTTTTAGTGTATTTGCCATAATATGGCACATACACTATTGGCGTCGGTCGGATGGCGGGACTAGGGAATGCAATCTCGCGAGATCTCGAGCCACTTTTTGAGATTTAATCTCGTGGGCAGGCAATCTCGATTTTGAAATCTCGTTCTAGATCTCGACCTGATATGGTCGAGATCTCGAACGAGATTTCAAGAACGAACGCGTTTGAAAAAAAACTTATAACTTGTACGTAATAGTTTTTGACAGTCGCGCTAATTGATTCTGCTTGTTTCTCTGCATACATTGTTTTAATTATTGTTTTTTTTATTAAAATGGACAGTCATTTAACTTATAACAAGCATTAGATGGCTAACAAATTACAAAGTTAAGTGAATACTGAATATGTCTAAGAACAATTCAAACCAAATGTTCGTAAATGTTCCTAATAGTAACTTACCCTATGCTTCATAACTCCTAAGAAGTTATTTCCAAAATAATTAATTGACATATAGTGTGCTGTGTGAGTTGGGGTATTGCTGTTATATTTTGAAAATAAAACAAAACATTAATTGAATCTTGGAACAAAAAAATCAACGTTTATTTAAGGAAAGTAATGAATAATAACCATCTGCGCACAGTGCACTACGCAATAAATCACACACGTACACAGCGACACTGTCCCAAGTAAGTAGTTTTGATTAAGTTTTAGATACAAAATAATACGTTCTTTTTAAAAGTAGGCGAAATCTCGATATTGTCGAGATTTCTTGAGATCTCGAATTGTCAATCTCGGCTCGAGATTGCATTCCCTAGGCGGGACCTAGGGGTCGGACTAAAATTTCTCGAAGTTTCATACCCTCCGAAGACCTGAACAATTTGGCACCATTTTTGAAAATATCTGTTTATGTACGTATATAATATATTTAGTAACTTTCGAAAGGGTTAACTGATTTTAACGAAATTTGGGACACACGTTGGAATCAATCACCGCACAAAGTGTATTTAAAATGGGTCCAATCGAACCATTTTAAGGGTGGTTTTTAGAGGTTGAAAAATGTGTTTGGGACCAAAAATATCGAAAAAATTCTCAAAATCATTTCAAAGTTGAAATTTAACCCTTTAGTAAAGATTAAAATGCTTATTAAAATCGGCTTGACAGACCGGACTTACAAATTTTATGAACACACTAGTTTGCGGATACAGATTTACTTACTGAAAGGTGTATTTAATTTGGGCAGATGTTAAATTGATAATAATATTGCAATTAAGAAAAAAAATGTTGTTTTAAGAGATGTATAAAGAGGTTAATTTTTTTTATTTTGTCCAAAAATAAACTTAAGTTGACATAATAAAGCCTAAATGCCTGTAAAAGCAAATACACTATATTGTCGGCAGAGTTTGGCACTGCGACCTGAGTTTTTATTTTTTTAGATGAAATATTATAACGATGAGATCTTTTTCTTGTCATTATGGCTCTATTTCGAAAACAGCAATACCTAGGAATACGAAATTCCATGTCCAATAGGACATATTATTCTATGTTTAAACAGCTAAAATACAACGAATACTGTGTGATTCAAAATAGTTCCATTTTTATATTTTCATTCTTTGAAAACTAACAAGAAAAACGTACAAATTTCATTTTACAAAGTGTCTAGTTTTGGCATTTACCACAACGGAAAAAAATTGACTTTGGCTAAGTTTCCACTTATCGTTCTTTACCTAAAAAACGTTGTCATCGGCAAACAGAAAAATATAAGATGGATAGTTACTTTTATTGTTCTACACTAATATTTTTGATTTTTACATTAATATTATCTACTTACTTGAACAGGAGCACATTCCATTATAATATCCGCTATTTTCTTTCCCAATTCAGAGGAAAACCAAAATACGTCTGCCATAGTCATATCGCGTGATAGACATAATCTGCACATTTGAGTTAAACCATCGCCAGTTATTTTTAATTGTTTCATTTTTAATTTTAAATGTAGCTGTTCCCAAAATCACAAAAACCGCGGTTACGAATTTATTATAACCAGTGTTGTCAATAAGAATAATTAAGAGCCCTGTAGTTTAATTTAATAACAAAGACTTTAGTCACGTCTAACCACAATAATTTTATTAATGAATGTACATTTCAATTCAACAAATACTAAACTAAGTTTATAGTCTAAGAGCCAGTGGCCGGCAACCTAAAGGTAAATTATAAAACCTGAAATTTTGCCCAGAGAGTCTCTTAAATGTGTCACTCACAAGGCGTGGTCTCGCTAAGCCCAGCAAGGTGGATCTTCGTTACACTCAGGTACGCCAGGTATAAAAATTTCACCAATTTTAAAAGTATTTTATAAAGGCTGCCGTTTGAAAATTTAAAAATATATATTTATTTTTAATTCAAAATAACAATGGCAGACGAATATCGCGCTTCCAAGGTCATGGCAGACGCTTTAAACATTGATAAAAATTATAATTTTTAAAAGTATTTTATTATATCTGATCTTTTGATATGTTGTTTATTAAACTATTAAAAGCTTATATTTACCTCGGCAGACGTTTTCTCCGTGGATAATATCTTGGCAGACATCAAAAACTTACCTACTACCTGACCGTTCTTATGTACAGTACACACTCCATCTCCATATATTTTGGATGCAGTTGATTACAGTATTACGCTTATAAATTTGAATATTATTAAAATAAAAATCATATTTCTTATTGTTATATTAATGATGGGGAAAATGGTCCATTAGAAGGCTATAATAAATATTAGCTTATAGTTTAGTCAATGAGTGCTTACAAGGGGAATGTGGATGGAAAAGTCGAAAGCAGAAAGTTTGACTTAGGAACTTTGTTTGGACTAGTTAGGAGATAAACATACTAAAAGTCCTTACCCCTCCGAAGTACGCCCGAGGGGGGGGAGGCACAAAGAAGGTCCCGTTTTTTGGTTTTTTGCTTTTATCTCGAAAACGGTGCGTCGTACGAAATTTTGTTGTACTACATAATGAAAGCTGATAAAATTCTCTACAGCTTTAACTTTCACACTTTTTATCTATCTCCATTCTTTGCTTAGCTATGAGCTTCGAAAAACGGCCGATTTTCAAAAATGTGTTAAATTCTCTGTAGCACATTGTAACAATACGAATTTGCTAAAATCATTTCTTATTGCTCATCCACACTATTAAAAACACCCACACTCTATTAAAAAATAACAAGCTGGGAGTACCTCCACGCGGTGAAGGCGGAAACAGTTTACTTTTAAACTGGATAAAACTCCCAATAATATCAATGAATAAAATTCTCGACCAATTTTTCAGACAATGTATTAACAAAAAATTACAACAAATAATTCAAATAATTGACGTTTCGATCTGGATTTGGATCTTCTTCAGAGTCGAGCTAAAAAAATAAAAATATAAAAATTAATTATTAATTAGTTTATATCTAAGAAATTAAGCCGTAGAGTTTTTCAATGTGAATAATATCTATCAAGATGCCTTCGGGCTTATGTTGTTATTTTGAATGAAAGCAACCTCTTGGTTCCTGTTCAAACCAAAGAACCAGCTGAAACACTGAAGCTGATATTTTGCCGGTGCACCACTGATTGTAGTAGTGCTAGATGTGGGTGTAGGAAGACTTCCATGCTGTGCTCTACCATTTGCCACAATTGCAACGGAAGTTGTACAAATAGCATTATCATGTTGGAGGACAACGACGATGACGACGACGGTGGGGATGATGTAGCAGAAGTAGTAGCCTGCGTTCCATCATCTGATAACGATTCGACAGATGAGGAAAAGAAGAAGAGGCAAGCGCTGAGGAACCACAACCAGGCCCGTCACGCCCAAAGAGGCGGCGAATTAAATAATTCATTTTTTAATAAGGTGGATGAGCAATAAGAAATGATTTTAGCAAATTCGTATTGTTACAATGTGCTACAGAAAATTTAACACATTTTTGAAAATCGGCCGTTTTTCGAAGCTCATAGCTAGGCAAAGAATGGAGATAGATAAAAAGTGTGAAAGTTAAAGCTGTAGAGAAATTTATCAGCTTTCATTATGTAGTATAACAAAATTTCGTACGACGCACCGTTTTCGAGATAAAAGCAAAAAACCAAAAAACGGGACCTTCTTTGTGCCCCCCCCCCCCTCGGGCGTACTTCGGAGGGGTAAGGGCTTTTAGTATGTTTATCTCCTAACTAGTCCAAACAAAGTTCCTAAGTCAAACTTTCTGCTTTCGACTTTTCCATCCACATTCCCCTTGTAAGCACTCATTGACTAAACTATAAGCTAATATTTATTATAGCCTTCTAGTGGACCATTTTCCCCATCATTAATATAACAATAAGAAATATGATTTTTATT
Source organism: Mongoloraphidia duomilia (assembly GCA_039654895.1). Classification (NCBI taxonomy): domain Eukaryota; kingdom Metazoa; phylum Arthropoda; class Insecta; order Raphidioptera; family Raphidiidae; genus Mongoloraphidia; species Mongoloraphidia duomilia. The sequence goes on along the minus strand of CM077527.1, from coordinate 3,387,462 downwards.
TTAATAATATTCAAATTTATAAGCGTAATACTGTAATCAACTGCATCCAAAATATATGGAGATGGAGTGTGTACTGTACATAAGAACGGTCAGGTAGTAGGTAAGTTTTTGATGTCTGCCAAGATATTATCCACGGAGAAAACGTCTGCCGAGGTAAATATAAGCTTTTAATAGTTTAATAAACAACATATCAAAAGATCAGATATAATAAAATACTTTTAAAAATTATAATTTTTATCAATGTTTAAATCGTCTGCCATGACCTTGGAAGCGCGATATTCGTCTGCCATTGTTATTTTGAATTAAAAATAAATATATATTTTTAAATTTTCAAACGGCAGCCTTTATAAAATACTTTTAAAATTGGTGAAATTTTTATACCTGGCGTACCTGAGTGTAAGGAAGATCCACCTTGCTGGGCTTAGCGAGACCCCGCCTTGTGAGTGACACGTATAAGAGACTCTCTGGGCAAAATTTCAGGTTTTATAATTTACCTTTAGGTTGCCGGCCACTGGCTCTTAAACTATTAGTATTTGCTGAATTGAAATGTAGGTACATTCATTAATAAAATTTAGACGTGACAAAACTCTTAGTTATTAGTGTAGCCAATGCCAATTTTCCAAATTCCCCAAAAATCTAGGTCAAATTACCCAAATTTGGGGAGAACAAAGTCCCGATTCCCCACAAATTCATCTCAAGAAAAAAACAAGTTATGATAAAAAAATCGATATTTATTCATTTATTTTTGTTTTTGCTATATCTTTTGTTGTTAACCCTTTCACATCTAATTGCCAATTTTTTCAAAAAATGTTGCCATGACACGTCAACAAGCTTCTAAAGAAATTTAGTGAACACAAAAATTATTCAAACTTGGATGAAAAGAATTATTTCGATAATGAAAACTGAGGTGCCATGAAACTTTTATTTGAACGATAGTTAATTTTTAACATTGGAAATGTTTATGTTCGTATATGGGGGCAGAGTTACGAGTTTTCGTTCAAGGCCAAAAGACAGCGGTGTCGCGATCAAGTGAGGAGCAATCATGCAAAATTGAACAAGTGCAATTTTTTCGAAATGTGTTTTATATCATGTCTAGTTAATTGAGAGGTACTTGCGACGATCTGCGGTGTTATTTTTGAGCAAATGTTAATAAGTACTGTAGAAAAATCCATTTAAAAGTTAAGTAATCAAGCAAAAGTGAACGCGTATATAACAGAAGAATAATAGGGTTATTCCTGACAAAACTAAACAGTGCATTGATAAATATTGTGTGTATAATAAACAGTTAATTATGTTTCATATATGCTGTTATCATTTCCAATGTTCTCGATGGTTGCAAGGATTGCGAAATCTGTGAATTTTTTCAAAAATTGTTGCCATGACATGCCAACAAGCTCCTAAAGAACACAAAAATTATTCAAACCTGGATGAAAAGAATTATTTCGATAATGAAAACTGAGGTGCCATGAAACTTTTATTTGAACGATAGTTAATTTTTTTCGACTGCATATTACTGATGAGTAGTGACACTATGGTCAAACGAGCGTTAGAGAGTTTTGATAGTCACATGAGTCTCAATAATATCATCGCAATATCATTACGCACGAGAAATATATTATTTTTATTACTATTGGGATCCGTCAGATATAGGTGGAGCTTAAAAAACATGACGCAGAGGGGGGGAAATTTCATATACAGGGTATACTTTTGCGTGTAATTTTATGATTTTCAAAGTGATAAAAAATGATAATTATAAGTGCAATTTGTGATTGGGCCGGTACGAATCCTAAACAAAGGAATTTCGTTGAAGGAGAATGGATTCTCAAAGCCGGGCATATTATCAAATGTCGGAAATATAACGAGAAAAATGCATGCAAAATGAACTGTCAAAAGTAGTAATCTTTACGACATATTGCTTAAGAACATCAAAATTAACAGAAAATCTCCACGAAAATCATCCGCGTTCAATGCGCCTTTAAGGCTGGGTTAGGTGAATAATGTAAACACATAACTGCAACATAATAAGTTATATTGTAATAAGTAGGTAAGTTACTAACCTCAAAATATTTGTATACAAAGTTAATCCCATAAATTTGTCAATCATCAGGGATTCAACTATTGCAGTGCAGTATGATAATAAGTACATCTTATTATTCATATAAAATATTTTTTTAATGCATAAATACAGTTTTTCCACATTTCAATAGAAAATAATTCTCTGTAAAGTAAGTTTTACAAGGCAATAACTGACAGTGTTTATTGCCATGATATTAGAAAACGTCGCGAATTCCATTTTCGATAAACTTTTTGTTTATTTTACTTGTTTTATTTTTGTAATAAACAATTTCATGATTAATTTGCACTGTTAGCATGTAAAATTTTCCCTCGTTTTGAGTACAATTTTCTGCCACCAGATGTCATATGCTCATTTGACGGATCCCAATAAAATAATAATTATTAAATCAACTGAAACCAATCCACAAGCATTTACTTTTCTTAACATAATCAATCGGCAACCTGCCATCATGCTGTTAAACGTCAAACAATTCTTAGGACATACAAAGAAAAAATCAGAAGCCACTTTCGGCTTCTGATTTTTTCCTTGTATATCCCAACAATTGTTTGAAGTTTAACATCATGATGGCAGGTTACCGATATTTTAAAATAGAATTTGAAGTACTGAAGAATTTTTTTGAAATGCCACATTGGTACCGTTTTGCTCCTGCTATCTGAAAATATAAACTTTGTGAAACTCATTTTTTAAACTTTACACTGACGTGGCATCTCTCCTGTATGTTTTAATCCTGTATGTTTTTTAAAGAAAACGTATGTCCGAAACACATTTTACAATTAATATCACAATGATGCGGTTACTCTCCGGTATGTTTTAATTTATGTTTTTTTAAAGTATTTAAGTGTCTGAAAGACATTTCACAAACGTCACACTGGTGCGGTTTCTCTCCGGTATGTATTAAATTATGTACCTTTAAATTAGTTGGATCTCTGAAACACATTTTACAAATCGCACACTGGTACGGACTCTCTCCTGTATGTTTTAATTTATGACGTTTTAAATGATGTACTTGTCTGAAACACATTTTACAAATGTCACACTGGTGCGGTTTCTCTCCTGTATGTTTTAATTTATGAATTTTTAAATAACGCTTTTGTTTGAAACACATTTTACAAATGTCGCACTGGTGCGGTTTCTCTTCGGTATGTATTAAATTATGTTTCTTTAAACTACTCGAATAGAGGAAACACATTGGACAAACGTTACACTGGAACGGTTTCTCTCCTGTATGTTTTAATTTATGATTTTTTAATTTACTCGACTGATTGAAACACATTTGACAAACGTCACACTGGTACGGTTTCTCTCCTGTATGTATTAAATTATGGCTCCTTAAATTGTGTGCATATATGAAGCACTTTTGACAAATGTCACACTGGTACGGTTTCTCTCCTGTATGTTTTAATTTATGAATTTTTAAAGAAGTTGGATGTCTGAAACGCATTTTACAAATGTCACATTGGTGCGGTTTCTCTCCTGTATGTGTAAAATAATGTTTTTTTAAAGTTCCGGACTCCCTGAAACACATTTTACAAATGTCGCACTGGTATGGTTTTTCTCCTGTATGTTTTAATTTATGAATTCTAAAAGAATCAGCTCGTCTGAAACACATTTGACAAACGTCACAATGGTACGGTTTCTCTCCGGTATGTATTGATTTATGGCTTTTTAAATTACTCGACTGATTGAAACACATTTGACAAACGTCACACTGGTACGGACTCTCTCCTGTATGTTTTAATTTATGACGTTTTAAATGAACCGGTTGTCTGAAACACATTTTACAAATATCACATTGATGCGGTTTCTCTTCTGTATGTATTAGATTATGCTTCTTTAAAGTTGTCGACAAGCTGAAACACTTTTGACAAATGTCACACTGGTGTGATTTTCCTTTTGTAGAAGTTGCTGATTTTTTTAATACGTTGCGAAAGTCGGGAGACTTTTTATTTAAATTTTGACGTTTACTGGGATGTTCAGTTCTGTTCAAATTATCTTCATTAGAACGAAGACATTCGACGTCTTTAATATTTTCGGAGCACAGGCTACTATCGCCTTCTTTTAACGGTTTGAATGTTTCTTCCGACTTCAACGCTATTTTCCCCGTCATGCCATTTTCAAATTTAAGGAAACACTCAAAGTTGCCTGGCGTGTTTAACCCCACTTTTGTATCGCCAATTTCTATCATTGAATCTTCGCAATTGATTTCATTGCCATCACACATAGATAGAGTTTCTATTGCGTCAACACACTCTGCTGGAATTAAAGAATTATCATCCATTGGTTCATCTTTGATTTCGGTTTTTAAAGATATTTCCTCATTAATTTTATTTTCTGAGCTAAAATTTGCAAGCACTTTCTGTTTTGAAAAAAAGTTATCAAACTCATCACAAATTTCAGAAGGTTCACACTTTGTAGGGGCATCAGTATTAGAGTTCTGGCTTACGGAATCATCAAATGATTCTTCGAGGGGAGATTCAACCTCGATCTGCAGAAGACAGTCGCTCAACTGCTGTAGATAGTGCCGCAGTGTTTTATCAGACCGCACTGCTTGCATTTGGAACTGGTGAAAAGTCTTCAGTTGAGTGAAACATAATTGACAAATATACGCCGGCATCTTATCGTATCTGGTAACCTGTGGCACAATTATATACATTATGGTAAATTTCTCCAAATAAACACTAAATTTTGAAATGAACAATATCGATTTTTAATTGCCAATCACAATTAAATATAAAATGCTATATCATAAAAAGTTATAATAATTGATCTTACAGAGGTTATTTGCATTTTAAGAAAATTAAAATTTTTACAAATAACCTATGTATTGTTTTGATTCTAAATCGAAAATTCTGTTTAAAATTTTGAGAATTTTGAAGAAAAATATTAATTGGAAATTTGTTGAATGGGATTGATCCACAATATTGAAAGTGGCTGTTATCATTGTACTCTAGGTGTATAATCAATATCCATTTTTGGTAGGAATTTTGAAGCGTTTGTTATTTTTTATAAAATAATTTAATTTTGGAGTAATTAAAAATTTGTAATTTAAAAACACAACCGATAAATAAATTAATCAACCCCATTATTTGCCACACATTCAAACTGAAAAAAAGTTTTAAAAACAGGGTTCGATTTTAACACTTTTTTTTGTAATTAAATACGAAAATCTATATTAAAAACCAACTCTACGTGAACACTAAATAACTGCCTTTTAGACCGGAGCTAGTGACAATATTTTGGTGTTATTTATTCAATGCCTTATTTTTGTGAAGATGTTGAAGGAGGTACATTAAAGTGCCCTGAGTAAGTGATTTTGCTAGATAGCTCTATGAGAGAGATGCAGACCGCCCCCAACATGTAACAAAAATAATGGTCACAATTATTATTGCTTTAAGGTTGAAATTGTTTGTATAGCTTGTCGGTAACCCAATAATGCCATTGTAAGTGTGCAAGCTTTCACGGCCGGCATTGTTCCAAGTCTTCATAGTTTCCGGGCTTATAGGCCGTAGTCCGGTGGTATTTCTACAACTGCGGTAGACATTCCCAAAGGCGATGTGGCAGCGGTCGAAGGGTCCTCCTTGGCGGCTCACAGGTCAGTGTCACACTGACCTGTGAGCCGCCAAGGAGAGACGAGACGTCAGGTAGAAATACCACCGGACCACGGCCTACAAGCCCGGAAACCATGAAGACTTGGAACAATGCCATTGTAATATTTGCAGATCGAATGGTCAGTAATAAAGGGGTGGCAGATCACCTTAAACGTGACGAAATTTATATTATTAGTTCAAGGTTCAAATTTTAATATGCTGTTGCGGCAACTGTTTTAAGCATATAGGTATTTCAAATTGCTGAACAAAATGTCGGTATTAACCCTCTCTCTGAGAGGGAAACTTGCTCGCCTAGGTGTTTATATCGTTCTGCAAGGAGGTTAATACCGACATTTTGTTCAGCAATTTGAAATATATGTTTAAAACAGTTGCCGCAACAGCATATTAAAATTTGAACCTTGAACTAATAATATAAATTTCGTCGGGTGCATGACACGTTTATGGTGATCTGCCACTTCTTTAATACTGACCAATCGAACGCCAAATATTATAATGGCATTATTGGGTCACTGACAAGCTATACTAACAATTTCAACCTTGAAGCAATAATAATTGTGACCATTTTTTTTGTTACATGTTGGGGGCGGTCTGCATCCCTCCAATACCGCTGTCTAGGAAAAGCCCTTACTCAGGGCACTTTAATATGCCTCCCTCTACATCTTGACAAAAATAAGACCTTGAATAAATAACACCAAAAAATTGTCACTAACTCTTGGTCTATAAGGCAGTTATTTAGTGTTCACGTAGGGTTGGTTTTTAATATACCTAGATTATTGTATTTAGTTACAAAAAAAATGTTAAAATCGAAATTTTGTTGTCCACTACTTAAAAAACGTTGTCATCGGCAAACAGAAAAGTATAAGATGGAAAGCTAGTTACCTTTATTGTTCTATCTTAATATATAAAATTTTTACATTAATATTCTGTACTTACTTGAACAGGAGCACATTCCATTATAATATCCGCTATTTTCTTTCCCAATTCGGAGGAAAACCAAAATACGTCAGCCATAGTCACATTGCGTGATAGACATAATCTGCACATTTGAGTTAAACTATTGCCAGTTATTTTTAATTGCTTCATTTTTAATTTTATTTATCCACAATCACAAAAATCCTGTCACGAATTTATTATATTATTTTAACTACCTACTTACTAGTACTTACTGTCAGGAAAATATAATTTTTAAAAATAATTATTTAGGTATAAGTATAAAAGAAAATTTTTTATGTAGAAATTGTCGGAAGTGAGCACTTCCTTGGCACATAGGATCAATAAAAGCAATATGTGCCAAGGAAGTGCTCACTTCCGACAATTTCTACACTGTTTTCAAGGATCACATTGCTCTATTTAATTATAACAACTTTAAAATTTTTAATATAAGTACCATGTTTTTAAAACGAACAAAAAAGTATAAAATAATTTAATATTTAATTTAGGTTCATAATTATAAAAGCATGGGTCGTAAACTCAGTGATAATTTATTACAGTCACGACCCACGCTTTTGTAATTATGATTCTAAATTAAATATTAAATTATTTTATACGTTTTAGTCCGTTTTAAAAACGTGGTAAGTATATTAAAATTTTGTTTTATACTTATACCTAAATAATTATTTTTAACAACTGCGCTATGAATGGAAGTGTCTAGATGGCCGTTTTTATGATATAAGTATGTTGCGAATTCTAAGGTCAGGTTGCGAACGGTCAGGTTGCGAATTCTTACGGTTATTTGCGAACGCTTCACGTTATTTCAGTACCCAGGCAAAAAGTGCCTAACGCGCCTATGGAAGTTTTCACTTCAAAAATTTAATTTTTAAAAAACAATAATTATAATAATATTAAAATTAAGAATAATCGCAGGATAGTGGACAAAATATTTGGTTTATTTAATTGAATGTACGACGTTATATATTTAGACTTTTTCAAGTACAAAAAAATAAAATATTTATGAAAATTAATATTAATTACTAACCATAGCAATTAACATAAGATAGGGTACATAAGACAAAAACATGGTAACATGGTAACAAATTATGTTGACTATAAATTTTAACAATCAATAATAATAATAATACAAATGTTAGTATAATTTCATAACATAATTGTACTGACTACTTAAATTTTGAGTGTCTGTTCTATAATTGAAACGTCGTACATTCAATTAAATAAACCAAATATTTTGTCCACTATTCTGCGATTATTCTTAATTTTATTATAATCACGATGGACACGATTTCTAATATATATAATAATATTAATCTGTGTTTATTGATATTTATTTGTATTATATACCTAAAATTATTCACACGGTACCTTTCTGAAAATCATCACATCCTTATGACGCGCCTTGTACCTACAAATATTTAATTATTACCATAAAATGTTGTTACACAATAAACAAGCAATGGGACAGCAGCGGCAGCTGTCCGACTGAATCGATTAGCATCGATTGACCAGCGTGACGTCACAGGGTTGACCATATTTAGTGGTCGGCGTGAGAACTCAGCGCTAGATTCAAACGATTTATAGCTTATGGCGAAATTGTATTTGTATCAGATTTTTTTCATGCCGGATTTAGATTTGTTTGTCGCAACTCATGTTTAATAATATGTAGAAGTTTTCAGATGCATAATTGTAGACACATATGGTCGACCCTTTTGACCGATCGAATTCGTAGCAAGGGCGTTTGTATAATGCGGTCAATGAAGGACTATAGACTACAAGCAGAATGGCAATAGGCGCCAGCGTGGCAGATTTCGGAATTTTTCAGTGTACTTTGTATTGTTTATAATTATTAATTACTAGCGGCCCTGTCCGGCTTCGCCCGGGTGCAATACACTACTCACTCGCTTCGGTCGTTCGCTTGAATATTATAATTACATTACTCACTCGCTTCGCTCGTTCGCTATATATATAAATCTTCCATGAAAAATAATCTAACTGATGGTGAAAACCGCATCAAAATCCGTTGCGTGGTTTAGGAGTTAGCGGTTATAAAGACATACTGACAGACGTGGAAAGCGACTTCATTTTATACTATGTACAGATAGAGATTTCCAGTTTAAACAATTTTTCAATAAATTCTATTATTTAAAAATTGCTATTGTCCGTGAGTATTCACAATTTCTTAAACCATAAGTACAAATTGTCTTCGCGTTCATTGTTAAATTCGTAGTTCTTGACAAAATGACATTATGCTTTGGTTATATTTTGACAGATGAGGATCCGTCAACTTTAATTTTAATTTCAATTTTAAAGAAAAAATAAATGTGTTCATACTCATAGCAACGTAGCCTAGATTTTTGACTAATCTTGTACATTAATTAGTTACTGATTTGTTACTGCGATCGCTGGCAGTCCGATTCTAGAAAGCTCCGCCTTTCTGCTCGTAGTCTATTGGGATTCGTCAAATGAGCATATGACATCTGGTGGCACAAAATTGTACTCAAAACGAGGGAAAATTTTACATGCTAACAGTGCAAATTTATCGTGAAATTGTTTATTACAAATATAAAACAAGTAAAATAAGTAAAAAGTTTATCGAAAATGGAATTCGCGACGTTTTCTAATATCATGGCATTAAACACTGTCAGTTATTGCCTTGTAAAACTTACTTTACAGCGAATTATTTTCTAATGAAATGTGCAAAAACTGTATTAATGAATTAAAAAAATATTTTATATTAATAATAATATGTACTTTGAGAATCCGTTCTCCTTCAACGAAATTCCTTTGTTTAGGATGCGTACCGGTCCAATCGCAAATTACACTTATATTTATTATTTCTTATCACTTTGAAAATCGCAAAATTACACGCAAAAGTATACCCCGTATATAAAATTTCCCCCCCTTTACGCCATGTTTTTTAAGCTCCACCCATTTGACGGATCCCAATAACACATCCAGAAACACTCCATACAATTTTATTGGACAATGGAAAATTACACATGTACCTAGAGACTTCGATACGTTGCCATGGACACAATCAGAATATAAATTTCAAATTTATTTTGAAAGTCAACATTTTGTTCGAAATCTATTATGTATACTATTTTTTCACAACGCCGCTATTGAAAATTCGATTTTCGGTACCTGTTTAGCGGGTTGAAACTGAGAGTTTTCATCCCTAGGGATGAACATTTTCAGGTCGGTTCTCTCTGTTTTTTAACGTTGTTAAGAGAGAGAGACAGAGCGATTGGACCCGCATATAATTTTCGAAAACGTCAAATTAAGAAGGAGATAGAGCAATATTGAATCCGCATATAATATTCATAAACGTCAAAATGACAGACATAACTCCACATAAATCTGACAGATCTAATATTTTTGCGACTTTTTTGCACGTCCAAATTGTAGGTACATCATATCGAATTGTCAATAGAGTTGTTGTGAAAAATAATATGCAATTACTCGGTATGAAACTTGGCGTTTGCAACACGTGTGGTTGCATGCCCTCGTACCTCGGGCAGCAAACTTCACACTGGTTGCAAACGCCAAGTTTCTTACCTTGTCATGCCTCTGATCCTGGGGGCCTCTAAATCTCAAGAAGTCCTTCTTAATCAAATCTCAAACAAGGCCAAAATATATTTAGTAAGTAAGAGGCAGTTTGGAGTTGGAGGCCCCGTACGTATACAAAATATAAACGTAGGTCGTTTATTATAAATATTTGATTATTTTTGTCAGCCATTACATCTATATTATTCATTTTTTACGAAATTTAAACTACAAATACATCAATTTCTAAGCAGATCGGGGGCCTCATTTAGTTCTGCTGCCCCGGGCCTCCGACGGGCTTAGTTCGCCACTGACGACTTGTCTATACGAATATAACGATAGCGATCATATTGGGATTAAAAAATTTAGTGTGTCCACTGACCGCTTCCGGCAAAATCGGTTGGGGTCACTGTCAGGTCAGCGGGTCGTATCTCACTTGTTTTGCTTTCTCTGCAACCTACAAACCATCCAGCAATTGATATATTATAATTTATAAGCATGTTGTGGGAGAGTACATAACCTCCTATTTTTTCAGTCATTTTTATTGGGGTTTCGTACCTTCGAACGGAACCCTATTACTAAGCTTACGATGTCTGACCGTCCACCCGTCCGACCATCTATCCGTCCGCCACAAGGTTCTATTTCACAAACGATATAAGAGGGTAGCTAGTTGAAATTTTCACAGATTGTGTGTTGTTGCGACTTGCGACATGAATCATGGCAAATGATAATTAGAATTAAATAATCAATTAATTTTAATAAATTAAAGTTTTTTATTTGACTACAACTGACTCCAGCCGTACTTCTATACTGTATTATAGGGCTTGAGAATGACCGAGCGTTTATTTATTTTTATTTATTTATTGTAGATTATAGACGCGTCGACATCTCAGGTCATTAGCGTCTTTCAACTACACTAAATAACAACTATCTTAAAACTAAATAACATCACAAAACATCCATGAGCGCAGGTGGGATTCGAACCCACGGCAGTCCAGTCCAGAGGTTGCGGCACTAAGCACGCTAACCACTAGGCTATACTGCTCTCAATTGCCGAGCGTGTAGTAATGCCGTTGTTTACATGGCGTTGCTATGGTTCCTGTATTACAAGTCCCCAGTTCCCGGGTTCTAGCCCGAGAGCTGGTAAAAGTGTCAATTGGATTTTCAATTTATTATTAAAAAAAAACAATAATGAATTGGAAATATGAAATGGTGCTAGGCCCAAATAACCTTAGCTGTCGGTGGTCTTTAAAACACAATTTTCATACTGTACTATAGTTTGTACAATTATCGTTCGACTGGCTCAGTTGGTAGAGCGTTCGACTGAAAATCTAAAGATTCCTGATTCAATCCCAGGTTGCGGATCGCAATATTTTTGTTTTTTTATTCATCAAATATTCTGTATTTTTTTACTTTAAAAATTAATTTAATTAAATTCGATACGGAAAAATTTTGAAGCACTAAAAAAAACAAATAAAATACTATAGGGAACGAGCCTCTAGACTGTCACGCCAACTGGTGATAGAAACTGTAAACTTATGGGCAAAAATATTAACCTGTAGTATGTGATTAATTGTTTATTTACTTTTATTGAAATAAATTTTGAAATTATTCACGATGTCTTTATCAATAAAATCGTCGCAGAGAGCGGCATATAAATTTACCTGTGAAATTTTATCGTTTTCCGTTAACTACTATTGGTGTCACGTGGAAAGATGACAAGCGTATGAAATGGATAAATGCAGTAAAAAATTATGTGTAAGTAATGAATAATTATAGTAAATAATTAATATTTCTGTTAAAACAGTAGGTATAGAAAAGATCTGTTGAATTTTAGTTAATATGAAGTAGAGAAAAATCAATAAATAAATATAAATTGAATTACATAAATCTAACCTTTCACTTTTTCTATTTCAGCAAAAATCCGAAAGACTAGGACCCTACTATAAATACAAGAATTTGTAGTGCTCATTTTATAAATAAATATCTGGGTGCCGAGCTTTGCTCGGATGAGTTCAATAAAAATAGTACTTGTATGCTGTGAGATATTATTTTCTCAGAATATTATTCCGAAACGAATTTATTTCTGAAACATAATTTAAAATAATTGTTTCTGTTAAATATTTTAACTACCTATGTGTATTTTTAAGCGTAAAAACTAAGTATCAACTTGAATCAAGCATTTTTTCCTGTAAATATTATTTAGGTCGCCATTTTCAAATCTACCGCCGTTATTGTTTTGTTGACTGAAGAACTCGCAAAAACCGATTTTCATAGATTGAATATCTTGTAAAAATGTTAGAATCAGATGAAATTTTGCTCGCCCGTTGCCATTTTAACAATCCAATTTTAAGCATTGATACCAAATATCAACTTTATCGAAGTACTTTTTCTCTGTGATGTCATCTTAACAACTTCCAGTAAATTTCAAATATTTTTTTTGCATAGGTACCTACTAAAAAACTCACAAAAATCGATTCTTTTAATAACAAACGTCAGACTATAACCTGCGCAAAACTTTTTTTGCATGTATCTTCACCATAGTTTTTAAAAATCGATGTGTTTTTACACAGACCCGCGGCGCCAGAAGTGCGGCCCTTCGGGCCGCCGTTTTGTTATTATTTACATATTGTGCAAGACACTTCTTATATTAGTGTTCAATTACAATTTTAACACTTGTGATATATTATATAAAATCTATGTAGAAATGGACTTCGAATCAATCTGACTTTAATTGAGCGAGTCATAATAAATAAAAAACACATTTTTTTTAATTGCTCCCCTCTGGAACCAAAATTCGATTTCTCGCCCCGAAAAATCCCCATTCTGTAAATTTCATCAGAATCGTTAGTCGTTTTTGAGAAAAAAAGGTCTAGGTAAGATTATACGTCATACTACATTTAACGTACTTACCTATACATATTTTATATAGGTAATATAAAAATAACATACCTCTTTATTTAAATTTTATCTAAAACTACTTACATAATTATGTTTAGATTTTATTGTTGCTATTTTTTTACTTTTCAAATAATTACTGATTATTTTAATAAGTTAAAGATTGGCTGTCAGATTTGACATAAATAATGAATATAGTTTGTTTTTTCCAAAGCCTACTCACAATACGACACTGTTTTATGACGTTAAAAAAAATGTTTTTTAAAATGATAAAATCGATAAGAAAACGAATTTTTCCAGGGATGAGACCTAGCTAAATCGATTTTTTGCCCCCCGAAACCCCTTTTCGGTAAATTTGATCAAAATCGTTAGAGCCGTTTTCGAGAAAATATTTATATAGATACATAGAAACATATATACAAGATTTACTCGTTTAATAATATAGGGGGATACAAAATCTGAGCATCCACTTCATCCATCATTCCTTCTATTCATTCAAATAAACTTTGGGAATATGATTCTGTTCTGGTAAGTACGTATATTATAAAAATGTAGTTAATAATCAAATGTTAAATAGTTTTTCAGATCGAATACCACAGTCGGCGTACATCAGCAAACATTAAAATTTACAGTCATGTCAATAAACCAAACCGTATGGAGTGTCATTTACACAAAATTTGAATAAAAAACAAAGTGTTGGCAGGTGAAATATTAGTTCAAGCATACAAAAATACGATAAATATATAATATTATAATGTGTGAACGAAGTTGTAAGTAAAAAAATCACAAACTGAAACGGTCGTACGTATAATAATTATAAAATAATTAGAAATACACAAGGTCAGTCATAATATATTATTCCATATTACAGAATGTACAATTTTTGATATTGTTGTAATTGACGTTGAGATGGTTTGACGTTGAGATGGTTTACCCCATTCCTGGCTACGACTAGTTTTAGAAGACGCTGTGAATTGACATCATGAACAACAGCACAAATGTGTTTACATTTACCGGCTAATCCAGCTTTACAGCTACAGTCAGCCTGACTTACGTTGCGATTGTCATCTAGCTAAAAAAATAAGAAATAAATTGAATTGTAAACAGAATTTTTTTTTTATATCTAATTTAAGTTTTAATTTTGTACAAAAAAGAGTAAGAATAAAAAATAAATTAAAACTTACAATCATTTTAACATTATATGCTTTTGACACACTGGTCTGGGCAACAACATTAACGGTAATGGTTATAAGACCATTTAATGATTTTTTTTCGACCACATCAAAAACATGCCCAGATTCATATAATTTTTTACCTTTTATGTCGTTTTGACCTTGAATACGCGTATTAGTTATTGGTTGAAAACCATATTTTATTATTTTTTCCATTAATTATTTATTAAAAAATACACAAGCTGTCAAGCTGTTGTTATATTTTTGCCCGTTTCTTGCTTTAATTAAACACCAGGGCGCAGCACTTTCGGCAAAAGTGCTGCCTCTATAGTTACTGCTCGGTCCCTATAAGGAAAAATTTTTTTTAACAAGCTTTTAAATAAATAAATCCGTTAACTTTTTACTGCTACTCCTTATTTTTATTATTGTACGGAACGCTCGGTACGCGAGTCTGATTCGCACTAGGCTATGGTTTTTTAACATTTTTTTTAGTAAAATATAGATAGGTAAGGTTTAGGTATAGGAATTAGGAAAATCGTACAGGTTTTCCGAAAAGTGTCAAATTCTTACCGACGAAAACCCCTCCACATACTGGAATCCGAATCTGTATCAGCCTATCAAATATCAGGTATATTTAGGAATGTATTGCTGGAAAGTTCCCACTTGGGAAATATGTTGCCTAAACGGGAAAATTCCCGGAAATTTTCCAGGTGTCTTTTAGCTTTTCAAAAATTGGGAATTTAAACTGAAAATTTGTGTTTGGGAATGTTCCCCGTTTTAAATATTCCCGGGAATTAATACCGAAATAATTAATATTTATAAATTTTAGTTAAGTATAGTGTTTCTTTAAAAACACAAACAAGGCGATAATATGCTTTTTTCTGATGTCATTACATCATTTGAGGACAGTGTGGTCCAGTGGTTAGCGTCGCGGCTTCTGGATCAGACTGTCTTGTGTTCGAATCCCACCTCCGCTCATGGATATTTTGTGATGTCATTTAGTAAGGGAGTTGTTACTTAATGTAATCAAGACGCTATAATGACCTAAGTTGTCGACGCGTCTATAATTTACAATAAAATAAAATAAATTACATCATTCCTGATTTATTATCATTCTTCATTCCAATTCGAATAATAATTCGACTTACAAAATATATTTTCCGGAAATTTTCCCGCAAATTGGAAATTTTAGGGAAAATATGATAAATTGCTTTTTTCGAAGAATTAATAATATAATAATATATTCAATTACAAGTCAATATGCCAGACATTCCTAATTAAGCTAAATTCACCAATGTTTCCAGTCTTTAGGAACTTATTGGGAATATTCCCGTAGAATTTTCCCAAATTTTCAATTCCCGGGAACGGCACATCCCTAGAATTATTTATAAGTACCTAATTAATAGTATATCAGGTATAATAAGTATTACGACATACAGCTCGTGTTTAATTAATATAAACAAAATCACTAGGTCAATTGTTTATTTCCCACAATGCAACGGGACACCGTTCTGAGATAAGCTGCCGGGAACTGTTCATGGGAACTAGTTATGGGCGAATACGAGATGTTTTTACAATCGAAATTCGAAACATTATTCATAATAACAATCGAGTCCACAATCGACTCGGAGTTTGATTTTACAATCGAAATGTTCGATTGTTCAAGTCGATTATTTGTCACATAGGTTATAGCAATAGCAGCAAATAAGAATACATAATCGCGATTCAAGGTTATATGCTAGTTGACTGACGTTCACGCACTCGTTGATTGTTCACTATTCACATACACTACTCTATGATCTCTTCACTATTGAATTCGTATTACGCGATTACTGCACAATCGACCATCGACTCGACCACGCAGTTGTTGAGTGATGAACGATTGTATATTATGTGCCTCTTGACAGTGTACTATTCAATACTATGCGACTCGGTCTCGGTGAACTATGAAACAACAACAATCGAGTCCAAGTGACAACCATCGAGAGTCATCGAAATGTTTGAACAATCGAGACAATCGACTGAAACAACTCGTGTCGCGCATCACTAATGGGAACATGCAATAATAAATTAAATTCACATTATATCTGCGAAGCAAACGCACTTTTGTGTAAAAAATAATGTATTCGAAACTATGTCACGATTTGAATCAACAGTTCGAGAAACCTTGATATATTCGAAACTGTCAAATTACATATAGCCAGTGGCGTAACTAACTATTTTTGCGCTTGGGGTAACATTGCAGCGTTAATAGTGTAAAAAATTCACAAATTTCGCAATCCTTGCAACCATCGAGGACATTGGAAATGATAACAGTATATATGAAACATAATTAACTGTTTATTATACACACAATATTTATCAATGCACTGTTTAGTTTTGTCAGGAATAACCCTATTATTCTTCTGTTATATACGCGTTCACTTTTGCTTGATTACTTAACTTTTAAATGGATTTTTCTACAGTATTTATTAACATTTGCTCAAAAATAACACCGCAGATCGTCGCAAATACCTCTCAATTAACTAGACATGATATAAAACACATTTCGAAAAAATTGCACTTGTTCAATTTTGCATGATTGCTCCTCACTTGATCGCGACACCGTTGTCTTTTGGCCTTGAACGAAAACTCGTAACTCTGCCCCCATATACGAACATAAACATTTCCAATGTTAAAAAACCGGTCAAGTGCGAGTCGGACTGGCGTGGAGAAGGTTCCGTTTCCTGTGGGAATTTAAAGACTTAGGATTTTCGTTTAGGTAAAAACCGCATTCAAATCCGTTCAGTATTTCCCGTGTTTTAAATAATAAACGCTCCAAAATTCCTACCAAAAATGGATAGAGACAGAGTACAATAATATCCGTATAAAAAAACACAATTTCAGTATAGTGGGTCAACCCCATTTGCGATCGCCTGTATACCTATATACAGGGTGCTGAATTGCTTTGCGGGTAATAGGAATTATACATGTAAAATCATGTTTATGAATTTTCCTGCTTCCCTAATTATTTTATGAAAAATATCTTCGAATAAAAGTTTTAGAACATAAAATTCTGCATCTAAATCATTAAACAAAATTAATTTTGCATGCTTTGTAACGGCAGAAATTTGATATGAAAATGTCAAAATTACCTCAAAAACAGATAGCGATAGCCATGGAACTTGAACAAAATGATTAGAAATTATTCTGACAGCTAAAACGTCCTCATTTTGTTCAAGTTCCATGGCTATCGCTATCTGTTTTTGAGGTAATTTTGACATTTTCATATCAAATTTCTGCCGTTACAAAGCATGCAAAATTAATTTTATTTAATGATTTAGATGCAGAATTGTTCTAAAACTTTTATTTGAAGATATTTTTCATAAAATAATACGGGAAGCACGAAGTTGCGAAAGTTTGATTTTACGGGTTATCCCTATGTACATTTGAAATCCGGACATCCTGTATATATCGCACCGTTATTAATTTCCACAAGGCACCGGCCATCGCTATGATCTTCAAACTTGTTTTAGAACGAATATCTCCGCTGTGTAGTTATAATGGGAGTAACAAGAAGCGGATTTATAGTACTTTCTACAATAATTCACAACACGGCCACAATATAATGTAATAAATATACACGGAAGATATCTGCGATCACAAACCAAACTGGTTCATGTCATATATTTTTTAACCGACTTCAAAAAAAGAGAATGTGGGCTTTCACGGCCGGCGTTAATAGAATTAAGATAAGAATCTTTCGGGCTTATGAGCCGTGGTCTACTGAAATGGCTTCTTCTTCTTCTTCCAGACGTTTCGCTTGAAACTGCGGCAAGCATCTTCAGTGGTGTGTTCGACGTGGACGTAGTGTTCTTCTCGGTGTCCTGCACTCGACAGCAGGACACCGAGAAGAACACTACACCACGTCGAACACACCACTGAAGATGCTTGCCGCAGTTGCAAGCGAAACGTCTGGAAGAAGAAGAAGCCATTCCAGTAGACCACGGCTCATAAGCCCGAAAGATTATTATCTTTATTTAAAAAAAGAGGTTATCTATGGAGATGCACACTGCCAAACTTGACCGCTAGGGGCACCAGCTATACAACCACCTCGGTATGTGGGCACTTCATACTAGTATGTACAGAATAAATTAATAATATAATAATTAAGTTATTAAGTTGTTAAAACTTATAAAATGTTAACTCTCACATGTATAATGATTCGACTGTTTAATAGCTGTACCTACTATGCTTTGCAGTTTATTTAAATAGTCGACTCTCGCATGTAGTGCGTTTTCAACGTGAAATTGCTATATATAAGAAGAGATCGGTTTCCACTCTCGGGCACTGTGGAGAAATCGGTAACTCACCTAGCCGGAAACTGGGGGTTTCGGGTTCGAATCCCGACAGTTTGATTTTTTCTTAGATATAGCTCAAAAAATCATGGCAGCATAGCTGTCTGAGATATTTATTATTTTCACCTCTAATTGTTATGTGAATAATATGGTGTGGATATAAGGGATTTTAAATCGATTGATTTTATCATTTACCAATTAATAAATCGTTGTCGTGTCCATAAAGACAGGCATGCACCCTCTCCTGAATGGCTTTCCCCCTCGTCTAAAGTGGTATTTTATACCCTATAGATTCCTATGTCCATGACACGAACTCAGTGACCATTGGCGTAGCCAGGGATTTTCCTAGGGGGGCAACCGTCCAGCTGATCCGCCACCGCAAGGTTTTATAGAAAAAAAGTAGAATTAACAAATTTTAGTTTATTTATTGTAAATGATAGACCCTTCGACAACTTAGGTCATTAACGTCTTGATTACATTAAATAACAATTAACTTAAAACTAAATGACATCACAACACATCCATATGAGCGGAAGCGGGATTCGAACCCATCACAGTCTGATCCAGAGGCCGCGACGCTAACCACTGAACCACACTGTTCTCTGACAAATTTTGGAAGGAACGAAGCATAAAACTAAAAACGCGACAAAACGCGAATGTCTAAATACTGTCGATTTTTCTAGGGTAAGCAATGAGTTATGTAGGGTAGGCGGTGCCCCACTGCCCCCCCTAGCTACGCCCATGCCAGTGAGTGGGTCCGAAAATTGAGTTACTGGGTCCAGTTAGTGATGGGCGATACGACGCTAAAAGACGCTAATGACCTTAGATGTCGACGCGTCTATCATTTACAATAAATAGATACGAGATGTTTTTACAATCAAAACAATTATTGCATACGTTCATAATAACAATCGGGTCCACAATCGACTCGGACAATCGAAATGTTCGATTGTTCAAGTCGATTATTTGCCACATAGGTTATAGCAATAGCAGCGAATGAGAATACATATAATCACGATTCAAGGTTATATACTAGTCGATTGACGTTCACGCGACTCGTTGATTGTTCACTGTTCAGTCGGTACTCTAGATATGATCTCTTCACTGTTGAATTCGTATTTACGCGATTACTGCACAATCGACCATCGACTCAACCACAGTTGTTGAGTTGTTGATTGATTGTATATTAAATTATGTAGTTCTTGACAGTGTACGATTAAGTTTTATGCGACTCGGTCTCGGTGAACTATGAAACAACAACAATCGAGTCCAAGTGACAATCATCGAGAGTCATCGAGATGTTTGAACAATCGAGACAATCGACCAAAACATCTCATAATCACGCATTACTAGGTCCAGTCACTGGGGTCATTTAATCCCTGCATAATTATCATCCGGACACATACATAAACACAATACCCTTGCGCGTCGTAATCGAGTAAAAATTCAGCATGAGCCACTTTTTCTTGAAGTTACAGATCTATGAATGGGAATTCTTCGGAAAGGTAATAATATAATATTAAAACTAATAATAGTAGATTGCAAGGAGGATAGAGCTATTTCCGTTTCCCACAGCCGAGTTGATATAACTAATTAAACGGTCACAATTAGACGGCGCTTTATTTGATTATTGGAGACGAGGCGGCCGGAGAAAGCGTCCACCGAACCTCTTTCTAATTGTTGCTATATATAAGCCATTGTTGAACGTCGAACGGTTATTGCGCCAATAAAATAATAAATAGCAAATAAATCGTAAAATGAAATATGGTTACTTATTATAAATTTATTTATTTATTGTGGATTATAGATGCGTCGACAACTTAGGTCATTAGCGTCTTAAATACAACAATTAAATATACATATATCACTTAAAACTAAATAACATCACAAAACATCCATGAGCAAAGGCGGGACTCGAACCCACGACAGTCTGATTCAGAGGCCGCGACGCTACCAACTGAGCCATACTGTCCTCACTTATTATAAAAGCGACAAAGAAATTGTGACAGATCGATGATTAAAGGTACGTGCAGTACGCAGCTGGGATTCTAGATGGTAGCATGTATGGTAGACATGGTGGCTGAAATTATAAGAGCTTATAGGTTTGCACAACGAAGCTTTGATACTAGCATTGATACAAGCTTAAATCGCGTTTGAAATGTCAGATAGCGAAGACGAATATTTGTGTTCTTCTGCTACAAAGTGGTATATTTTAAATACAAATTTGGGTAGGAGCTATCATGCCCACCCTATTAATAGAAAACGATCTAAACATGGCGAATTTCATCATTTATACCAAGAATTAAAATTTTACCCAAACCGGTTTTTTGAATATTTTACGTATGGAACCTAACACTTTTCAATACCTCTTAGAAAAAACTCAAAACAAATTAAATAAAAACTGGCAAAATTTCACTTATTAAACTAGTCACATCCATTGCGAAACTTGTAGCGGCCATTTGACAGTTGTCACACGTTGATTGTAGTACCTTAAAATATGATTCCAGTTATTAAACGAAGTTTGTGCATCCCTAGTTTAATTGACACAACTTAAATAAAATCGTTAAAGCGGAACCTCGATCTATCGATTATTGAAACGTTTTATGAATATCTACAAATAAATAAAATCGTTACTAATTTGATTGTATAATTGTAAGTTTTGACGTGAAGTAAACATCTAATGTCTCATACTGGGGTGGCATTTTAGAAATATTAGATGTAACGGAAATAGTCGGATGTAGATACCTACCTAGACCCAAGACTAGTAAAATACTACTCTAGCTACTAATCTCGACCTTTAGGCCGAATTAGTCATTTTCCGATTTTTTGTCTTGTCTGTCTGTTTATATGTTCCGGATTATTTAAAATAATAATAATAATAATGCGTTTTAAGTCCGTTTCTCACGCCACTCGCACCTTTACAATCTTCCATTTACCACTTTTCAGTTATTTTTCAACATTTTTAAATTAGCAATGTGCGAGGGAAGGAATTGCATAGGAAATTATGATAAGGTAGGCAACTTTGTGACCATTAGTTTGGCAGATAATCGACCATGGCCTTGAATAAGAAACCGTCTCGTAGTGGCGGCGCTAGGATTTTTTGTTAGGGTGGGCCAGAGTTGGGCATAGTGTTCTGAAGGTGGCCCAATAACATTTGTTCCCAAAATTTCAGTTCTCGTCAAAATTTTAACCCAGTTAATTACTTGCTATAGAATTTACAAGAAAAATTGTTGAAATTTCGATTTAAAAGATGAACTAGAGATTGGGGAATTTTCCAGGGTGAGCCAAGACTGTTTAAGATGGGCCATGGCCCACCCTCTAACGCCGACACTGCCGTCTCGATATTAATTATCCGAAATTATTGAGAGAAACCGCATTAAAATCAAAATGGATGACATCTGGTGTTAGAATCCGAAAACGTCGTATGTGGGGTCTACGAGAAACAAAATGGCAGCTCCCGTAATTTCATTATGTCTCATTTGAGTCAAAACAACGTATTTAAGTCAGACGCTAATGACCTCTCCTGTCGAGCGTCTATAATTCACAATTCATTCATTCCAACATATTTGTAAATATCAATGTAGGTATGTTAATGGTCGATCTCATGACATTGTTGTCATAAAAAACTAACCTCATTCGTAAAAAACCATTCAAACCATTACTTCGACTAAGCGCATGCACACCATTATGACGTCTGAAGTGCTGAGGTCTACATTCGCTTTTAATTGCGAATTATATTGTAACAAAACTGTTTTCTACGTGGGCGGAATAAATTATTTATTTATGTACATAATTAACAATTCAATAACAATAAACGCAACAACTATATGTCAATTCTAACAATCAACACGATAATAATAACGAACAGTAATTCTTAAACAAAGTGAAGCACCTTCAATAACACTGAACAATAACTATTTATATACTGTATATTTATGTTCGCAATTCAACTCGACACTGATTCACGACTGACCGCCTGACTCCCTCGTACTTCGCTTATACATTTCGAGCAGCTTGGCCCAGCACGCTCGCGCGCTTTCCAGAATGATTCCGGCGGTTACTCGTATCTTCGATATCATTCCACGCCTCACCACTGTGACCTTTCATTCTCGCCGCTTCTATTGTAGTCAGCGGCGTAACATTTTGGGGTTTGCTACAATATCATCAAACTTAGCATATGGGGTTAAGCAGTAGTATTAATGCGAGAGAAGTCGCGTGTACAGGCTAGTAAGTAGTTAGAGTGCAGTTGTTTTCTTTTCTTGTTTTATCGATTAACAGTTTGTGGTCAGAAAAAAATGAGAACGATAGCCGCGCCGGTCAAAATGATGCAATCAACTGAGGAAACAGTTAAGCTTAGCTGTCAATTGTTTCTTTTTTTTGTTTATAGGTAACTAAGTCACGTGTCTGGACTGGTATTTATGGTGTGATTCAATATGAATTTTTTGCACACTATAAACTCTATCTTATATATAAAATTCTCGTGTCGCGGTGTACGTTATTATACTCCTCCGAAACGGCTGGACCGATTTTGATGAAATTTTGTGTGCTTACCGGATAGGGTGGAGAATCGGACAACATCTATTTTTCATCCCCCTAAATGTTAAGGGTGGTCCACCCCAAATTTTTTTTTTTTTATTTTTTGGACAAAATTTTTTGTTTTAATTTTTTCATGATTCAGCATTGAAAAATACATACAACTCTAAATTTTCACCCTTATACGATCAACCCCTGATTTTTAATCGCGATTTTTATATTAAGCTTTAAAAAATACATATATGGCGAACGAGCGAAGCGAGTGAGTAGTGTATTTATAATATTCAAGCGAACGAGCGAAGCGAGTGAGTAGGCGAAAATATTCAAGCGAACGAGCGAAGCGAGTGAGTAGTGTATTTATAATATTCAAGCGAACGAGCGAAGCGAGTGAGTAATGTAATTATTCCTAGAAATTATTAACAACGTTTGCCGGATCAGCTATACTAAATATACGTGAGCGGAGTAATGGGTGACCGCTATTAAATCATAATTTCATACCACCCGAGCGAAGCCGGAACGGGTCCGCTAGTATCTATATAATATTATACAGTGTGTAAAAGGTTCTACCGAACATAGTGAAAATAACATTGAGAACATTTACAATTTTGTAGTAGGCTATGAGCCTTAAGATCTATGTAGTGGATTACATAGAAAAATAGTAGTGAATTTTTTAAACAATTTTTCATAGCAACGGTTGACTATTAAGAGTAACAAAAAAAAAAACAAAGCATCTTACATATTTACATTAGATTTTATCATATATGTAATACTCCTATATTTTCTAGCCGTGGTCTGGAGTCGGACGAATAGCCTACGGGGCAGACATATACATATATGTCTGTCTCTCTCGCAAGACGTCGAGTCTTATGCGCATGAACAATTTATAATATTAATAATTGATCTATGATAATAACAAGGTTAGTAGTGATAATAATATTTCCGAAATTGCTATGGAAACAATGTGAATCGAATGTTGCAGCGCTTGCGCACAACGAGATGGATTTCTCAACAAAGATAGAAACAGTAATTTGCTGTCCCACTTGCGGCCTGATATTTCCACTTACGAGCGTCTGATATAAATATTAGGCAGTCATTAGTGACTCGTGCAATCAAGTGCGTCTGATATAAATATTAGGCAGTCAATGGTGACTCGTGCCGTCAAGTGGATATAAATATTAATCTGTCAATCAGTCAGTACAGTGATATAAATAGTGGAGTGGATATAAATAAATAGTACTGAAGCAACTGGGTAAATGACTGACAGAAATAAATCTGAAATAAATACAGTGATGTAAATAGTCCTTGTATATATGGTTAATTGTTACGAATTATTGTATATAGTTGTTGCGTTCATTGTTATGTATTTTTAAATATCGTAAATAAATATTTATTCCGCCAACTCAAAAAACAGTTTCGTAACAATATTTACATTAGATTTTATAGCCCAAAGCCATAGTCTACTATATAAAATTGTAAATGTTATCAATGTTATTTGCCCTATGTCCGGTAAAAGCGTTTACACCCTGTATAAAATTCTTACAGGTGTGATTAGTTTTTACGTCATCATTCGGCGGCTTACGCTCAGCGTTTAAAAGGTATATTTCTCTCATTCTTACGCGCCTCTATAATTTACAATAAATAAATAAAAATTTTCTAATTCTTGTTTGCAATTAAATTAAAAGGAAGAATGTAAGAACGAAAAAGTTGGTTTACATTATTTCGTTTATGTATGAGGAATAATAATTATGCACTGTTCAAATTTATCAAATTAATTAATTAATTGTAGATTATAGACGCGTCGACAACTCAGGTCATTAGCGTCTTCAACACATCAGATAATCCATTTGTGTATTAAAATCCGCCAGCCGGCATACACAAACCGACTGGTACGAGCTCGGATCCCTGGAAGCGCTAAATGATATTTTCATCTATGAATGCTCTATCTTCTGCAAAAAATATCCGCAGCTTTTTACGTCATCATGAATACAGTACCCGAATTAAAAACCACTACATAACAACTTTTCTCACCGTCAATAAAGGCTCCATGAACATTATTATAAAAATATTTAATCATCTACCTCTTTCAATTAAAAATCTAAGCCTACACAGGATCAAAAATGAGCTTAAAGATGTGTTGCTATGTCATAATTTTTACAGTATTGACGATTTTTTCTTGTGTAACTTAACCCAGAGAACTTAATTATTCTTATTTCTTATATGTATCAATTATGTATTTTGCAATGACGTTTTCTACACTACACAGTACACATGTAGTATTACGGAAATAAAGGGACTTATCATTATTATTATTATTATTATTATTAGTTCTATGTTGGTTCATGTCCATGTTCATATATTAATAATATAAATTTTTCGTAGGATTGTGAACGATAATAATGATTAAAAAAAATAATCATTATTATCGTCCACAATCCTACGAAAAATTTAAATTATTATTATTCCTAAAGAACATTGGAATGCAATTTGCGATAGCAACCACATTCCAATGTCCGATTATTTACAGTTTCATTTATTGCTTACTTCTTCATTAACAACTAAACTATTATTAGGTGAGCATCTATCGATTGTTACTTTAAGATCAAGGTGAATGTCGTCGAGGTGACCTCTGAACGATCTCATAGCTAGTTGTGTTTAGGTCCGCCGGGTCTCGATGCCGTGATTAGGTCGTTGAATTCACTTGCATCATCGTCAACAACATCGTGCATTAGAAATAAATAGAGAACGCTGCTATTAAAATGAATGTCAGAGTCAGATACAAGAGTTTCGATAAAACAGTTAAGTTTTTAGTTTCGTCATCGTCTAAAACTCGTAACTCTAATAAAATTTTATTGCTTAAAAAATGTATGTGCAGAAGAAGTTTTGATGCAATGAGTAATTTTCCTGAGAGTAGTTCTTTCAATTATCCACGAGAGGCAGCACTTAAAAATAAATAATAAAGTAAAATCACTTAGGCCCGTATTCACCAAACACTGTTAAAGATAGAAGTTACTAACCTTAGAATAAATTTATTCCTTGGAATAAAATAGAGTTTCTATTCACCAAGCAATTCATTCGATAGAATAGTAACTGCAGGTAAAAATGTACTATATACTATACGCCTTGCAGATTTTGTCAAATAAAGCACGTTTACCAAAGATCCGACCGATGGCGCATCTATCGAAAATGTAAAATGGTGAATATTGACATATTTTACTGACAAAAACCTTTACCTGTAAGATATGAAATTAATATTTACCTGAAAAGGTCACCAGGCCATAAAGTAATTTATGCATTTCGTGCACACCCTATTTAACTAGGCGGATAAATATTTATACCCTTGAAATTGGACAGGATAACTATTCTTACGATTTATACCTGCAGTAAACTTAACTATGTTTGGTAATTTAAATTATCACTATTTATTCCGTGTGATAGTTACCAGGGGAATAAAACGACGGAATAAATAACTAACTAGGCTCGGTGAATACGGGCCTTAGGAAATCGAGCGAATTCTACCTTAACTTTCAAAGTATTTCTACATCCATTTTTACAGTGTAGGATCATTTCTGCGCACAAACGAGTATCGGGTCGGACGGGTCTATGTTTTCTAACAAGGGATAGTCAATGGTGCGTCTCGACTGGCGACGAACAACTAAATGGCCATTCATAGGATCACCCCTTGTTAGAAAACAGACCCGAAACTCGTTGTGCGTAAAATGATGCTGCTATCTTCCTTACTGCACGTACGCCTGAAGAATGGAAATATTTCTCAGAGGTTGATGTCATGCGGAAGCGTTGAAGTCGCCGACTTGCTTGTTCAAATTGTGAAAGAAATATTTCTAATTTATTTTATGATTCTTCAGGGCTCCGGAAGGAAGATACGTTAGCTTTTTGGTAGGTTTAAGAACGGAGATATTTCTTCAGGGGTTGGTGTCTTGCAGGAGCGTTAAAGCGTTGAGAACGGTTAAAGTCTTCGAATGCGACTATTTTATATATTTTATATGAATTTTAATTTATTATTAAAGAATAATAAATTTAAAATATGAATTGACGCTAGGCCCAAATAACCCTATCTGTCGGTGGCCTTAAAAAAATAAGAGCAAATGTTTTGGTACAGATGAAGAAACAATAGTAAATCAAAAATGCGAAGAAAAAAATATTTAAACACATATGTACCTATAGCTTACCTAATATTACGTAAAACTTTTTAAAAGTAGGTACTTATAATAATGTGATGTTCGTTATACCTACCTAAAAAATAAAAATTCTTTTATGTAGATAATTGTCCATAAATATACAGTGCGTCTCACGGCAAGGTAGATATACATAGGGAATTTAGCATTGGGACAAAATGAATGGATCAGAATAAGCCATGACTACATTAATTTTACCAAAAACTAGAAATAAATTATAATTTATATCTCAATTAGTTCAAATGTTGTTATTATTATTATTACTGTAGATTATAGACGCGTCGACAACTCAGGTCATTAGCGTCTTCAACACAACAATTAATAATCAATTTGTGTATTAGAATCTGCCAGCCGGCATACACAAACCGACTGGTACGAGCTCAGGCTCCTGGCAACGCCAATTCCCAAAGAACATTGGAATGCAATTGCGAGAACAACTATATATTCCAGATAACTCTCACATATAGCAGTTTATGTTGAAGAGCTCAGTGTCAACCTATTTCTCTTATAATCTTTTTCTTGTCAATAACGCATATAGCCTCGCTGCTGCGCGTTTTAGTTATATACAGGGTGTCCAAGTTGACGTTGGCTAGCATGGGTAACTTTGTTATTAGTGGAGATAGAAAGTCGGTTAAATGGGCAAAGTAGTGCAGAATTATGTGCTCATTAATGTCTAGTCGAAAAAACAATTGAATTTTGACACACTATGGATTTATTTAGAAAATAGTGGAAACTGCCGTTTTTGAAAACTGGCCATAACTTTTTTATTTATGAAGATATCTGAAAATTTCTTTAACCATTTTTTGATAACTTTTTATGATCTTTTCAGTGGCGTAGGTTTAATTTTTTTATATCCACTACATAATGAGATATTGATATGAACTTTGGTTTTTCTTATGAACGCCATTTTGGATTTTTAGATATTCGAATTCTGCTTATTTTTCTGATTAATTTGGTGTATCACATGCCACATTTAAAAAAAATGCAATTAACGTCCCATATTAGCACTATAAAAACAACTGACAGTCAAATTATATTTCAGTTCAGCCAAACTACGATTTATTATTAATTTTACACTTGAAATGTTCGCACTACTTAATTATAACTTGATTGTCAGTTGTTTTTAATGTCTCTTATATGGGACGTTCATTGCAAATTTTTTAAATGTGGCATGTGATACACCAAATTAATCAGAAAAATAAGCAGAATTCGAATATCTAAAAATCCAAAATGGCGTCCATAAGAAAAACCAAAGTTCATGTCAATATCTCATTATGTAATGGATATAAAAAAATTAAACCTACGCCACTGAAAAGATCAAAAAAACTTATCAAAAAATGGTTAAAGAAATTTTCAGATATCTTCATAAATAAAAAAGTTATGGCCAGTTTTCAAAAACGGCAATTTCCACTATTTTCTAAATAAATCCATAGTATGTCAAAATTCAATTGTTTTTTCGACGGGACGTTAATGAGCACATAATTCTGCACTACTATGCCCATTTAACCGACTTTCTATCTCCACTAATAACAAAGTTACCCATGTTAGCCAACGTCAACTTGGATACCCTGTATATAAAAAAAAAAAACTATATTCGAATGTTCCCCCTCGGGGATCAAATGTTGTATGCTGCAGTGTCGGGAACAACGTACTAAAAGTGATACCTACATCCCCTGCATCTTCTTTTTCTTTACAAACTATTAGTCGCCAAGAAATATGCTTTTTCGTACGGATACCTCGCCGTGAGACGCACTGTATATAGTTTTCGTTGTGAAATAATAATATAGTAACTAATGAACCCATGTTAGAATGACCTTGCAATAGCTATAATATATAAGATGTCCCAATGAGAGTTTCTGGATGTTTCTTATTGCAACTTGCAAGTTTTTGTGGTGATATCCTGTTTGTGCTGCAGTCTGCAGAGTACCTACAAATTTAACTATGGAGTTGTACACAGCAGACCCACGTATAGCAGAGCACAAAAGAAGCTGTAAAAACGGACAAACAGACAAATCTGCCATGGCCGAACACACTTTGACTCTGGACAATCATAAGATCTTCTTCGAAGAAACCCGAGCCATAGACAGAATGTTGATTTATTACCCAAGAATATACAGAGAGGCCATAGAAATACAAAAACACACGCAGAATTTCAACCGAAAAGATGAAGGCCTCAATCTCAGTCAAACCTGGACACCAGCACTCCGACATACAAAACCAATGACCAATCGTACAAGGACGGAATACGACCGAGTAGAGAACTCACCCCCACCACTACACACTGCTTGACCAATTACAGAGAGACGGACTACGACCGAACAGAGAACACACTGGTACTAGGCATAAAAGAAGGGAGGACACCAGTCACTGACACACTGACCTGTGAGCCGCCAAGGAGGACACTTCGACCGCTGCCACATCGCCTTTGAGAATGTCTACCGCAGTTGTAGACGAAACGTCAGGTAGAAATACCACCGGACCACGGCCTACAAGCCCGGAAACCATGAAGACTTGGAACAATGCCGGCCATGAAAGCTTGCACACCTTATTTTAAAAATGGGTTTTCAGTGATTAACATCGCGGAATTCGTAATTATTTTGGTGTAAATAATCGTCCCTCAGAAAGAACTATTCGCAATATAGTGCGCAAATTCCAAATCACTGGGTCTGTTCAAGATGTTAAATCACCAGAATGTGCACGTAGAGCTTCATTCGGTTGCTAATGTTGAGGCTGTTCGTGAAAATACTGTAATATTGTAAGCAGGTTTTGGATAAGTACTTAATAAAATGCTGAGAGAGGAAAAGCAAAAATGTATGAAGTATAATTTCGACTGTGCGCTCATGTGGGTGAGGCATATAACCTTTTTTTTCGACCTCTGACACGTCATATCTTTGCATTTTGCTACTTAAAATTAGACTTAATATAAGCCATTTTCCTGAGAGTAGTTCTTTCAATTATCCACGAGAGGCAGTACTTGTGGAAGGTACACTGTAAGAAATGAGAAGGGCGATTACATAGATTATCGATGGTCCATTTGTAGCCAGCGATTAATCGCCTGCACATTGCGTAGATTCCATAAAAACACATTGCGCATGCGTGGTTACTAATTTTACATTAATTTGTTTTGTATTCATCCATTTTATATATGTAACTATACATTTTATTTTGTAATTTTTACACACTTTATTGGAATATTACACAAATTATGAAATTTTAATTTACTTTATTATGTAAAAATCACAAATTTGTTTAACTTTACAGTAAAAGTACAAGTTTATATGAAGTTTTCTGTGTAAAAATAAATAATAATGTAAAATCATTTAGAAAATCGAGCGAATTCTACCTTAACTTTCAAAGTATTTTTACATCCATTTTTTATAGTGTACAAACATTATTTATTCCCCATTAGTGTCGTGTCATTTTAGTGGTATAACTTAATTATTTAATTAATTTAATGATAATAATAATTTAATAATTAAGTTATACCACTAAAATGACACGACACTAATGGGGAATAAATAATGTTTGTACACTATAAAAAATGGATGTAAAAATACTTAAAGTAAAGTTAAGGTAGAATTCGCTCGATTTTCTAAATGATTTTACATTATTATTTATTTTTACACAGAAAACTTCATATAAACTTGGACTTTTACTGTAAAGTTAAACAAATTTGTGATTTTTACATAAAGTAAATTAAAATTACATAATTTGTGTAATATTCCAATAAAATGTGTAAAAATTACAAAATAAAATGTATAGTTACATATATAAAATGGATGAATACAAAACAAATTAATGTAAAAATAGTAACCACGCATGCGCAATGTGTTTTTATGGAATCTACGCTATGTGCAGGCGATACCTGTTTGCGACGCCATTGTCTCTTTGTGTGCCTATTACCAGATTAATCGCTGGCTACAAATGGACCATCGATAATCTATGTAATCGGCCTTCTCATTTCTTACAGTGTACTATCTTCTCAGAACGATACTACTCTACTTATTCTGCAGAGTTGCGTGAGTCTGCAAAAAATTCGACGTACTTTTTTCACGCATCATCAAAACTAATAATGTTTTGCTCATTTAAAATGATCACATTCGATACAAGGAAATCGGAGATTTCAACGGTCACGCAAGACATCAACCCCCTGAGGAATTTTTTTCTATTCATCAATATATTATGTACTTATATCTACCAGTGCCAATAATTTTGCACAGCTACGGCGTACGCTCGTTCGTGTCTCACGCAATTAAAATTATTTCTCATAATGTGCTGTCTGTTTATTACGGCCTGATTGACACGATGTTTGATTAGTGCACCCCAGTGGCGGCGCGTGAACATTTTAAATGGGTGTTCTGCAGAGTCAACCTGGAGACTGGAGTAGCCCCCCCCCCCTTATGCGGGGACCTCGAAAAAAAATTCAAAAATACATTTGATGCAATTTTTAGTGTATTTGTTGATCTGAATAATTTGTCTATACATTATACAATGATGTCGCTAGCGCTTAAGTCGTAATTAATAAAGTGATTTTTATAACAATATTTATTATTGTTATAATATATTTCTTTGTTGAATTGCCGCTTATAACTTTTTTCACGGCTGGAGAACTGTTTTTCAATGAAAATATCAGGCAAAGGGCGACCTTGTGCCTTCAATTTTAGTTTTTCTTCAAATGTGTAATTTGAAAAACGTTTCACACGCGTGAGGTTATCTATTACATTCATTGTATGAAATTTGAATTACAATTGAAAGCGAATTATATCGCCATCAACACAAACATAATATTAGACTGTATGCACCAGCCAGTGTGTGTGTGTGTGTGTGTGCCAACAGATAGATATCACCAGTCACTAAGTGACAAGAGCGTTTTCAGTTTGGAATAACATTAATAAGCTATGCTATATAAACGTTCGGATATGCCCGGATATGCCGCTTTTATTAAATTAGAGTTTGTACTACGTATACGTTCTGCGCACCCAGATAAGCTGTTAACGCGTACAAATCTGTCTCATTTTTTACTGTTTTTTCTCTCTTTAACACATTGATTTTGGTGCAAAATATAGTGCAGAACGTGTCACGTGCGTAGTGAATTTACTACGGCTGAGGACGGTTTATAGAATATAGGCCCTGCGGCATGCCGTCATTTATAATAATGCTATGTGATGGCTTAATAATTAGGCTTCATAATTATGAAATTAAAACATATTATGCAGATTTATAATACAATTTTTTTAGATTTATAATACAATTTTTTTTTTAATTGTGCGTTATTTTCTGGCAGTGTGGCAGCTCCGCAGCTCTCATAGAGGAGCCGCCACTGGTGCACCCTACATATTTTATACATTACTATTAGACATACGTGTTAACAAAAAAAAAAAAACTGTGTGTGCAGGTGAATACTTCTTAGACCAAATTCATTCAATGACGTAAAAGAGCGAAAGAGAGAGAACGTTGCTCTTGCCTGGCCTTGCGTTACACACAAGGGTTATTTTAAGATTAGGTACCTATTTTTTTCTTTGATGATTTTCGGAAAGTCGCTTTGTTTCGAAGATAGAGGGCAATAAAACTGTTGACTACTACCAATTAGAATGCATAAATCCAATCTTCTTCTTATTGACTGTCGAACTCTTTCAAAAACACAAGAGTTGTTTCTTATTGCATTACATTCATCAACTACCTATCCGATTTTTCAAATCTTCTTAATTTTCCAAAAAAAAAAAAAAAACAGAAAAAGCAGCTTTCCGAAAATCCGAAAATTCTTAAAATTGCGCAAGGAATCACTCCTTGAATTTTCGCCGTATGTTTACCAAACACCCTGTATAATGAGTCATTTTCTCGAGAGTAGTTCCTTCAATTATCCACGAGAGGCAGCACTTGTGGTAGGTACAAACAATATTTATTCCCCATTAGTGTCCTGTCATTTTAGTGGCATAACTATATTATTTAATTAATTTAATAAGTAATAATAATAATTTAATAATTAAGTTATACCACTAAAATGACACGACACTAATGGGGAATAAATATTGTTTGTACCTACCACAAGTGCTGCCTCTCGTGGATAATTGAAGGAACTACTCTCATTAAAATGGCTTATTATTTAGACATTTCACAATTTTGTCGATATTTCTCGAAGCTCGTTCTTGTATTTGCGACATCTCGATAATTTAATCTTGATCGAAAAAAATTGTTAATCTCGTCGAGACGCGATCAAAATCTTGTGTTGTGACGGCAGCAACACTATAAATAATTGCATTGTTGAGACAACAGAAAAGCAATTAACTAAATTAAAAAGTCTTAAACTCGATAAAATTCCCCATTTAGTAAAAGGCACTTTGAAGACGCGTTTTAAATGCATTGTAACTTTCATTTCTGCCTTCTATTGTTAGTTGATTGAATAACACTCTGCAGGTACAGAGAAGATATCTGCCGCACCTTTCAGAAAGGGTGGAATGATAATTACTACCTAATTGATAAATTTTCTTTACAGTTTTAACGTGTAATCGCTTAAAAAATGATAAAAATCTAAGGTTTGTTCCCACAGGAAATCACGGATTTGTCCCTGACAAGTTTCCGACTTTTTCTTTCTAAAGCTTTGTCCAGACCTTTAATTTTGCTTTAATTTTGGTTGACTGTATTAAAAAAAAACAAACAAAAATAATATTTTATATTTCAAGAAAATGTTTTAAATTTTTCTTTTTAACCAGGTTTAATCATTATTTAATTTAATTCTGTTTTTGTTTTACAATACAAATACAATACAATAAAAATTAAAGATTCGCTAATATATTATCCACATTTTCCGTTTCGCTATCTATAATAATTGATAACGACGGTGGGTAATTATATTTACTTAAATACGACATACCTATACGAGCAAATTGCCTGTACTTATATTGTTGACAAAATATCCCTGGTCAACACATGGCGTTCAGACTGCAATATTGCTAACATTTCTTTGATTTTACCGACTTGTGATGGGACACCAAAAAATGTTAATAACACTGTTAGAAACATATGTTATTAACAATTTTTAAGTTTGTCCAGACTAAAAGTTATTAACAATGTTCCCAACAAAAGTTATTAACACATTTTTTTAACATTTTTTGGGTTTAAATTTATTTTTGTGGATAACATTGTTAGAAGCACGTGTTTCTAACAATGTTATCTTTGGTCTGGACAAGGCTTAGAAACATATGTTATTAACAATTTTTAAGTTTGTCCAGATCAAAAGTTATTAACAATGCTCCCAACAAAAGTTATTAACACATTTTATTAACATTTTTTGGGTTTAAATTTATTTTTGTGGATAACATTGTTAGAAACACGTGTTTCTAACAAAGTTATCTTTGGTTTGGACAAGGCTTTAGAAATATATGTTATTAACAATTTTTAAGTTTGTCCAGACCAAAAGTTATTAACAATGCTCCCAACAAAAGTTATTAACACATTTTATTAACATTTTTTGGGTTTAAATTTATTTTTGTGGATAACATTGTTAGAAACACGTGTTTCTAACAATGTTATCTTTGGTCTGGACAAGGCTTAACGGAAATTGCTTCAGACTAGCACTCCATATCTATACCTCACTGTTCTGCATTACTCGACACCCTGTATATACTTTTATTAACTTGAAACGAATAGCAATCAATCTCTACAATAGAATTATTATTAATATCGCACACGCATTCACTTTAACAAGCTGCAATAAATTCACAGACACTGCGGAGACTCCAACGCTCGCGTAAGTCGCGAACACGCCGTACTTAATGACAGCGACTAATTGATTGTTGAAATCGAACGTCTTGTTATTTCAATTATCGGTTTTGTTATCACAATTATCAATTGTTTCATTGTTCAAACAAAACACACTACTGAAAACAGGTGAAAGTCGCCGGCGTGTGTGTGAAAATGCGCAGCCTATTGCGTTTTTTTTTTTCAACAAATCGTTGTTGATTTTTTTTTTATTTAGGTAATGTAAATATTTGCTAGCAATTGGTTTGTTGTATTGTGTTGTGGAATTGCAATAACAAGCCAAGTAAGGAATAATTATTGCATAATATTGTTAGTGAGATATGTATTAACAAACAACAAATAGTGTGTATAAAAAATCCCAGATTAACTGGGGCCAAAATTCTAGGACAGATCAGCCTTATTTTTTTATACGCGCATCTTTTTTATGGTTGTCTTTTTTACCCCAACCTCTTTCCGTAATGACGCCATCGCCTTTTTTAATCGCTCCCCCCCAATTTTTTTGGATAAACTATCAAATTCTGAGTTCAACAATATGCATTCAGTATTTACAGCCGTAATACCATTACGTACGAGACATATATGGTATTTTTTGCCATACCCACTATCACTTTCACGTCATTTTCAGAAAATTCTGACAGTTCATTTGCGTCGCCACCTTTCCTTCCACAATGTGCCGCGAAATTCGTGCAAGTAAGTAATGACAGGCGCAATTATAATAGGCATAATAATTTTTTCTCGTTCTATAATCTATAAAGGTACGTGCAGTATGGAGCCGGGATTCTAGATGGTAGCGTAGATCATAGCAGGGCTTGCTTAAATTAATGCATTGTTATATATGCGAGCGTACACAACGAAGCAGTGAGTGTAGCAGGTATGAGCGCTGTTACAAGAGCTGCTAGATTCAAGAATGTATCTCACCATTCTTTCAGCGCGCTGACTACTACAATCAACGTGTGACAACTGTCAAATGGCCGTTACAAGTTTCGCAATGGATGTGACTAGTTTAATAAGTGAAATTTTGCCAGTTTTTATTTAATTTGTTTTGAGTTTTTTCTAAGACGTATTTAAAAGTGTTAGGTTCCATACGTAAATA
Source organism: Mongoloraphidia duomilia (assembly GCA_039654895.1). Taxonomy (NCBI): domain Eukaryota; kingdom Metazoa; phylum Arthropoda; class Insecta; order Raphidioptera; family Raphidiidae; genus Mongoloraphidia; species Mongoloraphidia duomilia. The sequence continues at coordinate 3,351,296 of CM077527.1, read as the reverse complement.
TTCAAAAAATCGGTTTGGATAAAATTTTAATTCTTGGTATAAATGATGAAATTCGCCATGTTTAGATCATTTTCTATTAATAGGGTGGACATGATAGCTCCTACCTAAATTTGTATTTAAAATATACCACTTTGTAGAAGAAGAACACAAATATTCGTCTTCGCTGACATTTCAAACGCGATTTAAGCTTGTATCAATGCTAGTATAAAAGCTTCATTGTGCAAACCTATAAGCACTTAAAATTTCAGCCACCATCTACCATACATGCTACCATCTAGAATCCCAGCTGCGTACTGCACGTATCTTTATTCAGTAAAGTTTAAATTAGGGGGAATGTTTCATAAATGCCAGCAAAAGAATATATTATTATCTAAATATTATCCCGAGACTATAAAGCGACATACACATTTTAATAGAATTGAGATTGTTTTAAGTGTGTAGGATCAGAACCACTCTTATGTTTTGATTCAACTATAACTCACACATACTTATTTCAAGCTTTTGAATTCTGCTAACAGATGCAACGGTCAAATCTGGCCTTCAAAAGGTGGGTCGCTCGTTAGCACAACCACAACCAGGCGCGGATCCAGCCCTTAAAAAAGGTTTTGGTCACGGCCACCCGAAAATCGGCCAAGTGCGAGTCGGACTACGGACTCGCTCACGAAACGTCAAACAGTACAAACTACTAGACTAGTAGCCAAAATAAAAAAGTCACTCGCGTTCTTAACCGCACGGTTCGTTTTTTTTAAATTTTATTAAGGCATTGCAGATATAACATCAGCCTATTGACCCCAATTAGGAGTGTGGGCATTCCCACCGTGCCCACAACGGTGGATCCGCGCTTGGCCACAACTTATCTGTATTATATGTCATCTTTGCTATAAGTACTTATAACTAATAAACTTATAAAAAACAGAGACATTACGAATTCGACTAAATATAAGACTCTGTTGCGACAGTCACATGTTTTCAAGGCACGAGGAAGTATCTAATAATCTAATGACAATCATTTCGGTGACATAACCGAAAAACAAATGACAGTATAATAATATTAATAACATCTGAAGTACGCGATCCGTGCATAATCGCCGGACATTTATAATTATTGTGTCGTGACATCAGTTGGGGCCACAGTCTTCAGCTCTGCAGTCCACTCTGAAAGGCTCTCAGGACGATGGTATATAATAATAGATACCTGCTAATAAATACAATAGGGCCGTCCCACGCATCACAATTTGTCTGTTTCCATCCATCCATCCAAAGTGCTATCCTTTACAGGACTTTGGTAATCAGACTTTTCCAATATTCTCTGTCTCTTACATAAAACAGTAGACTTTTCAGACATATTCGTCCATTTTTATATATTGCTCAGCCAGGTTATTTTCTTCCTACCCCTCGAGACTTTTCCTTGTAATTTGCCTAACAAAATTAATTTTTGAAATTCGAATTGCTCACTTCTAATTAGATGCCCGAAATCTTTTTTTATAGTAATTAGTACGAGATTTTTTTCTATTTTTATTTTATTTAACATTTGCAAATTAGTCATAAAATCTGTCCATTTTAACATTGGAAATGTTTATGTTCGTATATGGGGGCAGAGTTACGAGTTTTCGTTCAAGGCCAAAAGACAACGGTGTCGCGATCAAGTGAGGAGCAATCATGCAAAATTGAACAAGTGCAATTTTTTCGAAATGTGTTTTATATCATGTCTAGTTAATTGAAAGGTATTTGCGACGATCTGCGGTGTTATTTTTGAGCAAATGTTAATAAATACTGTAGAAAATCCATTTAAAAGTTAAGTAATCAAGCAAAAGTGAACGCGTATATAACAGAAGAATAATAGGGTTATTCCTGACAAAACTAAACAGTGCATTGATAAATATTGTGTGTATAATAAACAGTTAATTATGTATCATATATGCTGTTATCATTTCCAATGTCCTCGATGGTTGCAAGGATTGCGAAATCTGTGAATTTTATTTTAAGCATTCTCCGGTAGCACCTGCACATCTCGGAAAGATTCCAACCTCTTCATAATATTGTAGCAATATTTTTGTTACATTACACTCATTCTTGATATGCCATTTTCAAAATTATTTTTATATAGCGACGCTATAAAATTGAAAGTTGTTTATAATCAATAACACTTTTTTCGTTTTGAAAAGATCAAATGTCATATCGAAGAAAACATATTTGATTACGAATTTAATCTAATAGAATATATAGTGTTTTATTTATTAAAAGTAAGAACATAATATAATTGTTCTTACAATATTACTTCTTTTTAAAACCGATGTTTCACTTCTGATTTAAATTTCTCGTCTTTTAATTAACGGTCCTTTCTATCAAGACTTATGGATGTGCATGTAGCGGCGCTGTTGTTTACATGGCGTTGCTATGGTTCCTCAATTACAAGTCCCCAGTTCTTGGGTTCTAGCCCGAGAGCTGGTAAAAGTGTCAATTGGATTTTCAATTTATTATTAAAAAAAAAAAAAAAAAATAATGAATTGAAAATATGAATTGGTGCTAGGCCCAAATAACCTTAGCTGTTGGTGGTCTTTAAAACACAATTAACACACACAATTAACTTATGGATGTTTTTAACCCTTATAAATGGTAGCATATACTCTTAAGGGCCTCTATACAAGGTTCGATCCGGCACATAGTGTTTTTCTGCATTTAGATATTATACCATGTAGATTACGAAACCTCATTGCGTAGTACTCGACTTGATGTTATCAAGAAATGGAGTAGAATGTTATATTCTCAACTGTTTATGTTTTGTTTTGACATTATGACACGCATGTTAATGTATATCATTTCGATGGTTTTATAGAATACTTATAGTAGACTAAGAGCTGGCAACACTTTTTTTATGTGTTTATATAAGACTTGCAACTTTTTTTAAAAGATGACTTTTATATATCTCTATACAAGAAGTAAACAGTCTGTCAGTCCAAACGCGGGGAAAAACCACCCCATATTTTTTTTTTGTTCACTCTTGCTAAAAAATAGACTAACCTATGTGTGTTTATAAGAGTTTAAATTTGGACTGCTTTTTGTTTGTCATTAGTAAAGTCTAGAAAAAAACTGACAGACTGTTTGGACGGGGCTAACTCCCTGACAGACAATGTTCGTCTGTCAGGGAATTAGCCCCGTCCAAACAATTGTCTGTCAGGGAGTTAGCCCCGCCCAAATAATCTGTTAGTATTTTTCTAGTCTTTACTAATAATAAAGAAAAAGCTGTCCAAATTTCAAGTCTTATAAACACACATAAGTCTATTTTTTTCGCAAGAGTGAACAAAAAAAAATATGGGGTGGTTTTGTCCCGCGTTTGGAATGACAGACTAATAACCCCTTGTATAAACACATAAAAAAAGTGTTATCAGCTCTTAGTCTATAGTAGATTGTATATCTAGATACGTAACGGGGCATATATTACGGCGAGTGATGACTGTATGTAAAAACGAGCGATAGCGAGTTTTTACAGTCACACGAGTCTTAATATCATTACGTACGAAACATATATATGATATTTTTTGCCATACCCACTACAAAATACCTACTTTTCACGTCATTTTCAAGAAATTCTTACAGTTCATTTGCGTCGCCATCTGTCCTTCCACAGTGTGCCGCGAAGTTCGTGCAAGTAAGTAATAACAGGCGCACGCAGGCGTAAAGAGCGAATAAACAGAAGTTGCTATGGCAACCGTTATATTCTACGCTAGTGCAGAAAATAAAATATTTTCCGCACACCTGCCTGTTAAATGACTCATTAAAGGCCGCTATACATACATCGAAAGTAGCTATTTTGTAGTGAGTATGGCAAAAAAAGATTTACTTGCGTCTTGTTTTATTAGAGCCATCAATAACGTACTGAGCAATATTGAATTAGTTCACATATTTTACTGTCTCTTTAAACCTTTCTCTAAATTATAGACAAGCAATAACCATAAATCATTTGACATTCTCTTTTAAATTATAAGTATATTAATTAATAAATAGGTACTAACCTTTTAGGCACGGCTATCCTCCTTTGTTTAAACAAATGATCCATCCTGTGTATTCTTTTGTTTTCCGTAAATCCACTGAATAATCGTTGCATTAATAATAAGAATAGTTCAGAATTAAAAAACGCGCTTGAAAAATTTATCAAAACATAATTTAAAACGGTTAAAACAATTGAACTGTTTCACCTTTGTTTTTTTGAAAATAACAAAAAACTGTCGATTTTAACACATTGACACACTGAGTTTATTACTACCTGTTATAAAAATGTTTATTTAATTACAAAATCTTTGTTTAACTGCGGTCAATAAAACTATAAATGTTTATTTTAATGTCCAATTAATAATACAAGCACCGTTAAACGATAATTGAAAAACAAACGAACTCATGAGAACAATTGAACAACAGTATTGCGCGTTGTTGAAGAACAAATGATAGACGCGACAAGAGTTCTCTTGGTTGTCACGCGCAAAAAAAAAACAACAAAATAAATAATTGAAGAGCACGCAGTGTGCAGAACTAATGGTTACGTCACGCCAGCAAACAAAACGGCATCACCTCCCGTATCTTAATAATTATTGTCGTTTAGAAGAAACAGTTAAAGACGCTCAACTGTTTAAACTGATTGTTGGGTGGTGCGCGGTCGTCGATTGTTACCGACAACTGAGCATCGTGCGGAAGAACAGTTGAGCGCGATCTTAACAACAATGTTGATGATGATGATGTAGTGAGAGATGTTAACTATTGCCGTCTCACTTGCACTCAAGACGTGCCACGTCCGGTAAGAGAGAGATGCGATAGGCAGGCCAGACCACTGTGACCTACTTTAGGGAGCAACTTCCACTTCTTGTATATTATACGGGCGGAGCGCCCTACAGTCAGATCGCTCTGAACTGACGCTCGGCGCTACTGTGTTTACAATCAATCAGTTGTGCCATAATTTCACTATAACTAATGGCCCCCCAGGGGGGACATAGGAATGTGGTTGCTATCGCAAATTGCATTCTAATGTTCTTTGGGAATTAGCGCTCCCAGGGACCCGAGCTCGTACCAGTCGGTTTGTGTATGCCGGTTGGTGGATTCTAATACACAAATGGATTATTTGTTGTGTAGAAGACGCTAATGACCTGAGTTGTCGACACGTCTATAATCTACAATTAATTAATTAATTGTAACTAATGGATAATCGAACAACTATTTGGTCGAGCGTATGCTAGCGTCAATGCACAGCTGTGGACATAAGCTACCGACGATAGTTGTTCAACAGAAAAGTCAAAAGACGATCGATACGGTCTTTTGATTTTTTTGTCGTGTACAACTACAGTGTCGATAGTATAAACGCAGTCCCTTCTGATCCCACAGCCTTTTGACAAACAACTAAACAAAAAATTGTGTTTTAAAGACCACCAACAGCTAAGGTTATTTGGGCCTAGCACCAATTCATATTTTCAATTCATTATTTTTTTTAATAATAAATTGAAAATCCAATTGACACTTTTACCAGCTCTCGGACTAGAACCCGGGAACTGGGGACTTGTAATAGAGGAACCATAGCAACGCCATGTAAACAATAGCATTGCTACACGCTTGGCCATTCTCAAGCCCTCGGCGCTACTGTGTTACGGATCTATCATGACGTCTAGGGCGTCCATATCGGAATTCCCAGATTCCGGAATTTCGGCCAACATTTTTAAACGTAACATTTCCGGAACTGAGGAAATTAATATCTAAATTCCGAAATTAATGAAAAAATTAAAAGTTTACAAATGTTCGCGTAAATTGCCGACCAGAAAGTGGACCTTAATATAGATTTTTTCCTAATGAATGATGGTCTCTCTATAAGCGACTAGGCCCTGCTGTCGGGGTCCATTCTGAATGGTCGAATACCCCATCTTGATGTCGTTTGACACACACACACCTAAACGAACGTAACACTAACTAGTGAACTCTGTATACTAAAATGGATAGTTAATAGCGATAAAAAAATGGGTTTTGTATGTGGAGAATGTTCAAATACATATTCTTCAAGACAGGCATTAATGTTCTTAAAATTAGAATGAAAACTTCAGGTATGGCTTGTAATCTAATTCTTTTTATAAAAGTCGATCGATTTTTTTGATATTTCAAAATAAAACCTATTTTAATATTATTATTTGAGATATTATACGATGTTCAAAATTTATACAGTAACAGTGTACTTGAGAATTTGGAATTGGAAAAATAAATTTTAATTAAGTTTTATTTTGAAATGTCATAAAATTGATTGACTTTTATAGAAAGAATTAGATTACAAGCCTTACCTGAAGTTTTCATTCTAATTTTGTAAACATCATTGCCTGTCTTGAAGAATATTATGTGTTTGAACATTCTCCACATACAAAACCCATTTTTTATGTTAAAATAACTCGCTGTATATCAAAGTTTAATCCTTTTAAACAAGGCACTTTTATCACAACTGATTTCGTTTGGTGTCTGACAATATAAATACCTATTGTATTTTTCGGAACTAGGGAATGCAATCTCGAGCCGAGATTGGCAATTCGAGATCTCGTGAGATAAGTTTGGGTTCGAGATTGACAATTCGAGATCTCGCGAGATTGTCTGACGAGATCTCGATAAATCTCGACAATATCGAGATTTCGCCTACTTTTAAAAAGAACGTATTATTTTGTATCTAAAATACTTAAACTTATTGAAAACTACTTACTTGGGACAGTGTGACTGTGTACGTGTGTGATTTATGCGTAGCGCCTGTGCAGATGATTATTATTCATTACTTTTCTTAAATAAACGTTGATTTTTTTGTTTCAAGATTCAATTAATGTTTTGTTTTATTTTCTAAATATAACAGCAATACCCCAACTCACACAGCACACTATATATCAATTAATTATTTTGGAAATAACTTCTTAGGAGTTATGAAGCATAGGGTAAGTTACTATTAGTAACGTTCACGAACATTTGGTTTGAATTGTCTCTTAGACATAATCAGTATTCACTTAACTTTGTAATTTTTAGCCATCTAATGCTTGTTATAATTTAAATAACTGTCAATTTCACTCAAGAAAACAATAATTGAAACAATGTATGCAAAGAAACAAACAGAATCAATAAGCGCGACTGTCAAAAACTATTACGTATATGTTTTTCTTTCAAACGCGATCGTTCTTGAAATCTCGTTCGAGATCTCGAACGAGATTTCAAAAACGAGAGTGCCTACCCACGAGATTAAATCTCGAAAAATGGCTCGAGATCTCGCGAGATCGAGATTGTATTCCCTAGCCGGATCGTTAACGCTCCGTTCCCGCTCCGTGTCTGACCGGATAATATAAATCGACCTTCAAATTCGAATTATTTATTCCTCAGTAAAAAAAAATATACAAAATAAACAACTGTTTTACAAAAAGAGGATTTCCTACCCAACTTGGAAGACCAGTGCTAGGGCAGGAGTCCAGAAATACAATTTCTTGAGTTTGTCAGGTGTGTGTGTTATCTCCATATACATATTACCCTATACTGCTGATAGATCAAAAATCGTGAAGCCAACATACGTGCGGGTATATATTTCTGTCTTTTTTATGGGAGCTCAGCTGACAGGTATCTGATTGGCTACTTCCATAGACAAAGACTGAATTTTTAAAAGAGAGCAGGTATACTATTGACCACTGGGGCACTGAGGTTTTACGTCAATGGCATCCATGACACTATATATTACGTTTCAAGTGTTGTTTATACTTCAGTTCATGGAATACTTCAGTTGATAGTGATATCATGATAGTTTGTTCTGCGTCTGCACTGTTTTTAACAAAATTAAACTAGATTACGTTATAATGACAACAGCTGTCAAGCGTTTTGTTTACATTTTGTTCGAAATGAAAGATATCTTTATTTCAATATTTTGTTCAGATGGAACGTCCGTACATCGACCAATGACATCATCGGAATAAATGCGGAATAACTTCGTCAAAAGAGACACAGGTATATTTTTGCTCTCTTTGTGGACTTCACTCACCGCACATTGAGTAAATGGACAATGCGTGGTATATAATTTTAAAGTATATGGTTATCTGTGTTCTAAGCGTTGACCTGCGCAGACACGTCAGTTCAAAACGAATCGACTCGACATGCATTCTGGAACAGTGTCTGCAGCCTGAACCAAAGGTCACTTGACGGACATCGCTGTTGTAGTGTGTTTGTCGTCTTCCGGTACCACGTATTTATATCATATTATTGAAATGTTATTAATCTCTAGTAACGTTTAAAAATTAAATTTATATTTCCTCAGGTAGAATTTATTATAGCCTTATCATATATGAAAATAAAAATGTTTTTTTTTTTAAACCGGTGAAATGCGAGTACCGAACTCGCGCATCGAAGGTTCCGTACAATAATACAGCTCTATGCCCAATTTTCGTTTTTTGTATGGGATTGGGAACCCCTTAATTTTTACTTTTGGTTTTCTTTTTATTATTTGTTAGGATATCCGCCATAAAAACACATATTGTGGAAATTTCAACTGGCTACCTGTTACCGTTCAAAAGATACAGTCTTTTAAAGGTTTTTCCGTTTTTTGTATGGGGAGTGGGGACCCCCCTTAATTTTTACCTTTTGTTTTTTTTTATTATTTGCATATACCTATAAAATATATACCAAGCTTTGTCTATTTACTCAATGAGTGAAGTCAACAAAGAGAGCAAAAATATATCTGCGTCTCTTTTGACGAAATAATTCCGCATTTATTCCGATGATGTCATTGGTCGATGTACGGGAGTTCCATCTGAACAGAATGTTGGAATCAAAGATATCTCTCTGTTTCATTCGGACAAAATGTCTTTATCTATGACAGTAGCCAATCAGGAACTAGCCAGCTGAGCCCTCAGAAAAAAAGATAGAAATATATACCTGCACCTATATGTTGGCTTCACGATTTTTGATCTATTAGCAGTACAGGTTTCATAATATTATGTAGGTACATATACTTACATAATTATTTGTTAGGATATCCGCCATAATAACACATATTCTGTGAAAATTTCAACCGGCTATGATAGAACCCTAAAAATTAAGTTTTTTCATTCTGAGGTATGGAACCCTACAAACATTAATTTTACAAGCCGTGAGGTGGGTCGTTTATTAGAACTAAAGTGCGACCCTTGAGGTCCACACGACGAACTTCCCAGTTTGATAAATATTTAATAATAATAACTAAATTAGATATTACACAGAAAAGTAATCATTTTAATCATTAAAACATAATTAATATTTATTTTTAACAATAATTAAAAAAAAAACGGCTGAACCAATTTTTATAAAATATATGTCGGATCAAAATGACGTTAACACGCCTCGATTGACACCCTTACGAAATCGATATAATTTTTTATTCGCGAGATATTGTGTAAAATCTACTTTTTTGGAGGTTATTTGGTTAAGAAAAAAGAACGGCTGAACCGATTTTGAAAAAATTTCTTTCAGATCATATTTACGTTGATTGGCACCCTAACGTAGTCGATATCATTTTTCATTCTCGAGATTTCGTCTTAGAAAGAAATGGACACATACGTACGTACGTACATACGTACACACACACACACACACAGAGACATCTTTCTAAAAATAGTGTAAAAATAGTGTAGTGACCTTGAAACATAAAAATTTTTTCTCCGTTTTGATTTCGATTTTCGGACCCATTACAATAACTTCCAATGGGAAGTTAAAAATATGAATTGATACTAGGCCCAAATAACCTAATAGCTGTTGATGGCCTTAAAGACAAAAACTCGACGACTGCAAATCTAAAGAAAATATTCAGTAACAATAGACAATTTTTTTAAAAAAATAAAAATACGTCCCTCGCTGTTGGTTCAGTGTGGACGCAGCTTAACGCTTCTACGTCTTACAAACAACCGGTTGAAATTTTTAAATATTGAATCCGTTTTGAATCTCAAATTAGGAAAAATCTGTTTGAAGATTTATATTCGCTTTCTCGAGTTTCTAAACGACAATTTGACAACAATAACTCATCTACTTTATTGTTAAATATTTTGCTATGCTGTCTCCACGCCCCGCAGACGCTATGAATAAATTATGTTCTTTTCAAGAAATCAAAAATAGCAATCAAGTGTTCAAATCATAACTATAGTCGGGCCGCTTAACAGATGGAGTGATCACGTGAAAAGCATATGAATAGCTTGCGCCGCAGGCGTGGTCTTCGCATATAGTCTCGTTCCCGAATGTTCAAGCAACCAATCAGGTACTTTGCACGCGGTGATCACGCAGTGATCATGCGTTTTTGTTGCTCCATCTGTTAAGCGGCCCGAGTATAGAAAAAAAACTGCCAAGTGCGTGTCGGACCACGCACAGTGGATTTCGTAGTCGGGATGAACGTTCACCGTTAAAATTCAAAGTTAATAATAATTTATAGTCTTATACACTGTGAAAAACAAAGTTATTTCTGCGATCGCTAAACTCAAAAAAATAGCGTGTTAAACCGAAAATATCCCATATCTCAAAAACTAAACAACATATCTTTTTCAAACCAATTTTCGTTGGAAATGTTTGTTAAGTTCTACCACCTTAAATTTTTTTTCAGAATTTTTCACCCCATAGTTGAAAAGTTAAAGGAGGGACACACTTTTTACGACTTTAGAAGCGCATATCTCAACAACTATAATTGACTTAAATAATGTTACGCGCACAAGTTACGCAATTGGTTAATTATTGTAAAGGACGATACACACATAAATAAATAAATAACAAGCCGTGAGGTGGGTCGTTTATTAGAACTAAAGTGAGACCCTTGAGGTCCACACGACAAACTTCCCTGCAGTTTGATAAATATTTAATAATAATAATTAAATTAGATATTACACAGAAAAGTAATCATTTTAATCATTAAAACATAATTATTATTTATTTTTAACAATAATTTAAAAAAAAACGGCTGAACCGATTTTTATAAAATTTATGTCGGATTAAAATGACGTTAATACGCCTCGATTGACACCCTTACGAAGTCGATATAATTTTTTATTCGCGAGATATTGTGTAAAATCTACTTTTTTGGAGTCTATTTGGTTAAAAAAAAAGAACGACTGAACCGATTTTGAAAAAATTTCTTTCAGATCATATTTACATTAATACGCGTCGATTCGCACCCTAACGTAGTCGATATCATTTTTCATTCTCGAGATTTCGTCTTAGAAAGAAATGGACACATACGTACGTACGTACACACACACAGACATCTTTCTAAAAATAGTGTAGTGACCTTGAAACATAAAAATTTGTTATACATTTTGATTTCGATTTTCGGACCCATTTCAATAACTTCCAACGGGAAGTTAATAAATATTCGTAACAATGCGATCCGCTAATACAAAAATTGTGTGTTTTAAAGACCATCAACAGCTAAGGTTATTTGGGCCTAGCACCAATTCATATTTTCAATTCATTATTTTTTAATAATAAATTGAAAATCCAATTGACACTTTTACCAGCTCTCGGGTTAGAACCCGGGAACTGGGGACTTGTAATAGAGGAACCATAGCAACGCCATGTAAACAACAGCACCGTCACACTCTCGACCATTCTCAAGCCCTCCGCTAATACAAACGGGTGCGCGGCGAAAAAAGGTTAAGCAACACTGCTCTACATATTATGTTATACAATGATAAATTTCCTCTTAGTATTATATAGAACCTTCGGTGCGAGACTCGCGAATCTGACTCGTACTTGACCGGTTTTTTTTCAAGTGCCATCTGCAGTTCTGCATAGGAAAGTGTAAACACCTTTAAAAATTGTCTATCATCTGTCTATACTCTACTGTAAGATTTAAGTGAAAGGTCCGATTTAAATGTAATATGGAAAATGCAACTTTTAATAACTCGTTAATTTGGGAACGAAATCGGATATTAAAAAAAAACAAAACACATATCAACTTTGCACTTCCTGTGTTCTGTATAACAGCTAAAATCAGAGCTGAACCCATGATGGTACGCAGCTCATCCCATCGTTTATTATAGAAAGTGGTGAACCTGCAATTAAACAAGAAAGAAACTGCACCTGTAAAAATATGTACGTTAATAAATGGCTTAACCTCATGAAGGGACGTCCTTGAAACCTCCTCGCGAGGCAGAGCAATGGTTATATTTAAATGTAGTCAAAACTCTCTATAAAAAAGTTTCACTTCAAGTCGTGTGTGCCGCGACACATGCCTATATATTATATATAATAATAATAATTATATATAATATATTATGGGAGACATTTACTTGTGACTTTATTAATATGGCGACATGAAAGGGTTTGTATATTTGTTTGTTACTAATTACTATCTTTGTTTCAAATCTTGCGACAGCTTTTTCAACTACTTCTACTTAACCGATTCTTATGAAACTTTGCACACACATTGAGTTCCGGTGACAATACAATATTGTAATAATACTTGGTAACGAGGCTCTGATGATGGAATCAGGAGGTGGACAGTTGAAAGGATGAGGAGTTTGCATAATGATACGGGTCAGAAATCAAACTAAAAAACTAGAAAATAAAAGTAGGTAAAAAAACTTTTAAGTTAAGCGGTTTTATTTTAAATCATCAGCTGTACCAAAAACTAGAAAATAATTAGGACACAAACCAAGGGGCACTTTATGTCGCTGCGTCAGCGAAATAAGTAGTAAAAACGTGAGGCGCATTTGAAATATTTCTGTTGGTAGGCTTGGAAACACTTTTTTCTAGACAAGCCGTTCTTATTTAATAATTATACAGTCGTTATACAGATTTTTATGCGCCCCACGTTTTTATTACTTATTCCGCTGACGCAGCGACACAAAGTGCCCCTTGGTTTGTGTCCTAATTATTTTCTAGTTTTTGGTACAGCTGATGATTTAAAATAAAATCGTTTAACTTAAAAGTTTTTTTACCTATTTTTATTCAAAAATGTATACTTAATATGTAAAAGGAATAAATAAATAAAGCGATATACGAGAAACTAGCGGCCCCGTCCGGCTTCGCCCGGGTGCTAAGAAAGCCCGGGTGCAATACACTACTCACTCGTTTCGCTCGTTCGCTTGAATATTATAAATACACTACTCACTCGCTTCGCTCGAATCATGTTTATAAACACACCTCCGCAAATAATGCAACTTTTTTCATTGATGCTCCGCTCCTATTGGTCGTAGCGTGATATTATATAGCCTATAGCTTTCCCCGATATGGACTATCCAACACAAAAATAATTTTTCTATTCGAACCAGTAGTTCTTGAGATTAGCGCGTTCAACCAAACAATCAAACTCTTCAGCTTTATAATATTAAGTATAGATTTATTGCTCTCGATTGTTACGTTGCCAAATAAAAATCTACCCGGACGAAACCGGACCGGAAAACTAATGTATATTTACATTTTACCTTCACCTTTGACATACTGAAGTCCAATCCTATTAAAAAAAAAATATTCGTGACTATAATATTATGATCGTTAGAATGTGACAGCTTAAACGGTCTTTTGTTGAGCTACGGGCTACAGCGTTTGTGAACAGACAAGAGTCGTTCAGATAATACGCTTATTTTTTGCACGGTAAATAATATATACAGCACGGTAATTACCTGTAATCACGTACTACACACACAAAATATAAGTGCCTAGTGGCCTACCTTCTAAAACCCAAATGAATCAAAAGTGAGTTTCATCTTTATTAGTATTCTTTTATTTTTGCCAAATCCAATCGAAACAGCATGCCATTCACACATAAGAGGACAGGGTCGAATTAAGGGCCAACGCACACATGTTAATATTACAAGCTTTTACTAAACTTGTGCACTTATAGACCGAGAGCTATAGTGACAATTTTTTGGTGTTATTTATTCAAGGCCTTATTTTTGTGAACATGTTGAGGAAGGCATATTTTGCTAGATAGCGGTATGGGCTAGGGGTGTCCACTTAAAAAATATATCGATATTTATATTCGATATAAAACATCGGATCCCAGTATCGATGTTTTTCGATATATCGCTTGAAAAGTTTTCAAGCGATATATCGAAAAACATCGATAGTGGGATCCGATGTTTTTCGATATATCGCTTCAAAACAGTAAAAAAAACAGAAATTAAGTACTAAAGTCTTAATCTACCTGCAAAAACTTAGTTTTTTTAATCGATTCGATGTTTCTATAAATATACCGATATATCGAATAGAAAAATTATTTGTCAAAACATCGAATCAATCCGATATATCGTACGGCAAACATCGAGTAAATTCGATATATCGATGTTAAGTGAATATCCCAAATCTGCACAGTGCACTACGCAATAAATCACACACGTACACAGTGACACAGTCACACTGTCCCAAGTAAGTAGTTTTCAATAAGTTTAAGTATTTTAGATACAAAATAATACGTTCTTTTTAAAAGTAGGCGAGATCTCGATATTGTCGAGATTTATCGAAATCTCGCCAGACAATCTCGCGAGATCTCGAATTGCCAATCTCGAACCCAGATTGATCTCGCGAGATCTCGAATTGCCAATCCCGCCCATACTATGGGCGGGATGCAGACCGCCCCCAAACATGTAACAAAAAAATTCGACTGATGACCAGTCCTATACTTCCCACCTAGTAAATATTTGCAAAAAATAAACACTCTTTTTTTTATTCTTTGACTAGGCCCAAATAACCTTAGCTGTTGGTGGTCTTTAAAACACAATTTAATTTTTATTCTTTGAAAAAAGCATGGCCCTCTTTTTTGTTTGGTGATCTATTGATGGCTAGCTTAATATAGCAAAAATCATGGTTACCTTGATTTACGTACAATTTTTATTTTTTTTAGTAAAATATTTTTTTTCTCGAAAACTATACATTTTAGAGAAAAAAAATATTTACATTTTTTTCATATTATAACATCTAGAATTCATTTATATTTTTTTTTACCTATGTTAATACGTGACATTGAGGACGTTTTTTTGAATATCTCAGGATCCACTGAACCGATTTGACTCAAAATCTAATCAGATCTAAGTTAAAGGCTGATAAACACAATAGAACAATCGGCATGCCCGTATGTTGTTCCGTTCTTAAGATATCGAAGGCGAAAAATTGACCACATACACACACACATACACACATACACACACACATACAGACATCAGTCAGAAAATGATCTTAAACGATTGCTAGGGTCTCAAAACGTGAAAATCTGTTAAAATCTCGAAATATTGTTTTCGGACTGAATCCATTACTTCCCTACCATAGTAGAGGTGGGAAGTAAAAATGGTCACAATTATTATTGCTTCAAGGCTGAAATTGTTTGTATAGTTTGTCGGTGACCCAATAATGCCATTATAATATTTGCAGATCGATTGGTCAGTATTAAAGGGGGGGCAGATCACCCTATAAACGTGTTATGTACCCGACGAAATTTATATTATTAGTTCAAGATTTAAATTTTAATATGTTGTTACGGCGGTTTTAAACATATATTTCAATTTGCAGAACAAAATATCAGTATTTTTTTTGTTACATGTTGGTGGCGGTCTGCATCCGTTCCATACCGCTATCTAGCAAAATCCCTTACTTAGGGCACTTTAATATGCCTCCCTCAACATCTTCACAAAAATAAAGCCTTGAATAAATAACACCAAAAAATTGTCACTAGCTTTCATCTATTACCTGTTAGTTTGTGTGGTTATTGGGTCAAATCTTGCAAGTCAATTTTGAACGACTTCCATGTATCCGATGAAAAATTTGAATAAAATTATTTCTCTGAAATTTCATTCATATTTAACTAGCGGCCCTTCCCGGCTACGCCCGGGTGGTATGAAATTATGATTTAATAACGGTTTTTAAGACCTACAATTTTTTCGTACATTGTTTTGATGTATCTCTAAAGATTTGGCCAGCATTAGCCATGTAAGCGTACGAAAACAGTATTTTTTGACAAAACACCGTCATAGCTCAGCCATTTTTTACAAAATATTTACAAATTATATACAAAAACCTTCCTCGTTTATCGCTCTTTCTATTAGTGAAAACCGTTTCAAAATCCGTTGCGTGGTTTAGAAGAAGTAAGCGGAGAAACAGACAGAGGCAGACAGCGACTTTGTTTTATACTATTTAGAGATTAGAGAAGATGTGAAATGAATAAATGAATTGTAGATTATAGACGCTCGACAACAGAGGTCATTAGCGTCCGAAGATGTGAAAAGTGGCACGTGAAAAGTTATACGTAGGCTTTGGGGGGGGGGGGGACCAGGGGTCAAGCTGAATGAACTCATATGTAGGCCCTGCAGTCAGGGTCCATTCTAATTGGTCGAATGCCCCATCTTGATGTCGTTTGACACACGCACACACACCTAAACGAACGTAATAACTAACTAGTGAACTCTGTATACTAATATGGATAGTTGATAGCGATTAAAAATGGGTTTTGTATATGGGGAATGTTCAAATACATATTCTTCAAGACAGACATTAATGTTCACAGAATTAATATGAAAACTTCAGGTAAGGCTTGTAATCTAATTCTTTCTATAAAAGTCGATCAATTTTTTGACATTTCAAAATAAAACCTAATTTAATATTATTATTTGAGTTATTATACAATGTTCAAAATTTATACAGTAACAGTGTTCTTGAGAATTTGGAATTGGAAAAATAAATTTTAATTAAGTTTTATTTTGAAATGTCAGAAAATTGATTGACTTTTATAGAAAGAATTAGATTAAAAGCCTTATCTGAAGTTTTCATTCTAATTTTGTGAACATTAATGCCTGTCTTGAAGAATATGTGTTTGAACATTCTCCACATACAAAACCCATTTTTTAATCGCAATCAACTATCCATATTAGTATACAGAGTTCACTAGTTAGTTGTTACGTTTGTTTAGGTGTGTGTGTCAAACGACATCAAGATGGGGTATTCGATCAATCAGAATGAACCCTGACTGCAGGGCCTAGTCGCTTGTGTGTTAAATGGAGAGGGAAGGGTAAAAAACGTAAGAAAAACCGTTACGTGGTTCTTGGACGACCTCTAAGAACGAACAAATTGGTTTACGTTATTTGTTTATGTATTAGGAATAATTCAGTTATTCAAAATTATCAAATTTTGGCGTGTCGAAATTTGGACGACCCTATTCTGAAAGGGTATCAACGGTTCGATGAGCGCGTCCGTGTCCATTTCATCGAAATTTAAATCGCCATTGTTATCCGCTGAAGTGTCAACAACACTAAATTATACTTTTTTGGGAAGACTACAATAGCTCGATAAAAATTTTATCACTCCGATGAAGAAAATTTCACACAGCTATCATGTAATTTATTATTTTAATATACGTTGTAAAAAAAGTTAACACAATGAAGATCTAATAGGCTAAAAGCTCATGACAAAAAAGTCCAAGAGTTTTTAATATTAGCTTATAGGTTTTACCAGTGGCGGTGCCAGAGGGTGGGCTATTTTAAGATTTAAGATTTAAAAGTTAGGGGCCCGAAGAAAGCCACCACGACCTAAAAGATCTATTGTCTTCCCCTAGTTTCTTATCAGTTTTTTAGGATTCCTAGGCTATATATGAGGGTGGGCTATGGTTCACCTTAAACTGTCTTGGCTCACCCTGGCATAATCCCCAATTTCTAGGTTATATCTTTTAAATACGTTCCCTCGAATTTTCAACAATTTTTCTTGTAAATTCTAGAGCAAGTAAAATTTTATCGAGCATTGAAATTTTGGGAATAAATGTTATTGGTCCACCTTTAGATCATCATGCCCAATACTGGCCCACCCTAGCAAAAAACCCTAGTGCCGCTACTGAGTTATACTAGCGGCCTCCGGCCTCGTCCGAGTGTTATGAATCTATTACGTTTTTATTACTTATTTCTAGACAAGCAGTTCTTATTTAATAACTATACAGTCGTTATACAGATTTTTATGCGCCCCACGTTTTTATTACTTATTCCGTTGACGCAGCAACACAAAGTGCCCCTTGGTTTGTAAATATACATTAGTTTTCCGGTTCGGATTCGTCCGGGTAGATTTTTATTTGGCAACGTAACAATCAAGAGCTCGCTTTATTTATTTATTCCTTTTACAGAAGTACAATTTTGAATAAAAATAGGTTAAAAAACTTTTAAGTTAAACGGTTTTATTTTAAATTATCAGCTGTACCAAAAACTAGAAAATAATTAGGACACAAACCAAGGGGCACTTTGTGTCGCTGCGTCAGCGGAATAAGTATTAAAAACGTGGGGCGCATTTGAAATGTTTCTGTTGGGTAGGCTTGGAAACACATTTTTCTAGACAAGCCGTTCTTATTTAATAATTATACAGTCGTTATACAGATTTTTATGCGCCCCACGTTTTTATTACTTATTCCGCTGACGCAGCGACACAAAGTGCCCCTTGGTTTGTGTCCTAATTATTTTCTAGTTTTTGGTACAGCTGATGATTTAATATAAAACCGTTTAACTAAAAAGTTTTTTACCTATTTTTATTTTCTAGTTTTTAGTTTGATTTCTGGCCCGTATCATTATGCAAACTCCTCATCCTTTCAACCGTCCATCTCCTGATTCCATCATCAGACCCTCGTTACCAAGTTGAAATTATCATTATATTGTATTGTCACGGAAACTCAATGTGTGTGCAAAGTTTCATAAGAATCGGTTAAGTAGAAGTAGTTGAACAAGCCGTGAGGTGGGTCGTTTATTAGGACTAAAGTGCGACCCTTGAGGTCCACACGACGAACTTCCCAGTTTGATAAATATTTAATAATAATAATTAAATTAGATATTACACAGAAAAGTAATCATTTTAATCATTAAAACATAATTATTATTTATTTGTAACTATAAAAAATAACGGCTGAATCGTTTTTATAAAATTTATGTCGGATCAAAATGACGTTAACACGCCTCGATTGACACCCTTACGAAGTCAATATAATTTTTTATTCGCGAGATATTGTATAAAATTTACTATTTTGGAGTCTATTTGGTTAAGAAAAAAGAACGGCTGAACCGATTTTGAAAAAATTTCTTTCAGATCATATTTACGTTAATACGCGTCGATTGGCACCCTAACGTAGTCGATACCATTTTTCATTCTCGAGATTTCGTCTTAGAAAGAAATGGACACATACGTACGTACATACGTACACACACACACAGATATCTTTTTAAAAATAGTGTAAAAATAGTGTAGTGACCTTGAAACATAAAAATTTGTTATACATTTTGATTTCGATTTTCGGACCCATTACAATAACTTCCAATATGGGAAGTTAAAAAACTGTCCCAAGATTTGAAACAAAGATAGTAACAAATAAACAATCAAATATAGGGGGTCAAGCTAAATAAAACCTTTTAATAATAATACTATATTAAATATAATATGTAATAAACAAAATTGCCGCCCCAAAAGGCTAACGCCCCGAGTCTATAGCCAATTTATCCCTGTAGTCAGACCCGCCGCTAGCTGTTTCGTCGCCCGATTACGCCGCCCTACGACTACTTAAAAAAAGGATAATTAATGTTTTCTCATTATGGTGGGGAAAAAAACAACTTAACGAAGATAAAACATTTATTTTAAAACTAAGATTCTTAGTTTTAACGGATGCCAATAGATGGCGGTTTTAACGTCATTCGGTCGGATTTTTTTCTATGCTATGACATATTTTCTTATCCCCTCAACGCGCACGCCTCGCGCACTCCAAGGAGTCCTTGGAGCGCGCTAGGCGCCCCAAGTTGGTATCCTATGCGCGCCCTCTGCGTAGGAGTCGACCGGCCAGGGGTACAATGACTTGAATTAGGTATGAGTCGCTCGATTTGCCGCCCCCTGGGCGTGCCGCCCGTGTGCGGTGCACGCTTTGCACGCCCGCTTACGGCGGCCCTGCCTGTAGTTAGGTTGGCCTTGATTACACCTTAAATATAAGCAAATATTTAAATATTATTTCCAAAACGTTTGCACTTTTTTCTCGCGAGCTCTCAGTCTATAGCGCGATTTTATAGAAGGTTTAGATCACGGACAAACAATGAATTAACATAATATGCATACTTAATTAAGAAATCGCGTTATAATAGGATAATGATCCAACGATTGTCTCTATAATATTATAATGTTATTATTACTTCATTTATAATATACAGGGTGTACCACAGAAAACCGAACATAGGGAAAACTCCATAGTGCAAATTAGTTAGGATCAGTGATTGCTGTGCCCTTTTTAACACGCTTTTATTAGCTTCACTTGTATGTTTGCTTGTTTGCTTGCTTGTCAGTTTGTAACCGACTTCTTTGAACTTGATTTTGACCAACTTTGAACGGTCAGATTTAGTTTAAACGTTGTCGACTTATCAAGGACCGACGACAATACAATAATTCAATAAGTTTGTCGCATTATCCTGACCCGGATCTCCAGGACTAAAAAAAACAAGCCGTGAGGTGGGTCGTTTATTAGGACTAAAGTGCGACCCTTGAGGTCCACACGACGAACTTCCCAGTTTGATAAATATTTAATAATAATAATTAAATTAGATATTACACAGAAAAGTAATCCTTTCAATCATTAAAACATCAATAATTTAAAAAAAAAAAAAAAAAAAAAAAAAAACGGCTGAACCGATTTTTATAAAATTTATGTCGGATCAAAATGACGTTAACACGCCTCGATTGACACCCTTACGAAGTCGATATAATTTTTCATTCGCGAGATATTGTGTAAAATCTACTTTTTTGGAGGTTATTTGGTTAAGAAAAAAGAACGGCTGAACCGATTTTGAAAAAATTTCTTTCAGATCATATTTACGTTAATACGCGTCGATTGGCACCCTAACGTAGTCGATATCATTTTTCGTTCTCGAGATTTCGTCTTTGAAAGAAATGTACACATACGTACGTACGTACGTACGTACGTACACACACACACACACACACACACACAGACATCTTTCTAAAAGTAGTGTAAAAATAGTGTAGTGACCTTGAAACATAAAAATTTTTTTTCCTTTTTGATTTCGATTTTCGGACCCATTACAATAACTTCCAGTGGGAAGTTAATAAAAATAAATTATAATTTAAAAAAACTAAAAAACACGCTTTAATGAACTAAAAAGTAAAAAATAATTAATTTTATTGTAAAAAAGCGTGGGGTGCTTTGTATAATATTTTCATACTACCCCACGATTTTTTACAATAAAATTAATTATTTTTTACTTTTTAGTTCATTAAATTAGCGTGTTTTTTAGTTTTTTTAAATTATAATTTATTCATGCTTAAAACCTTGATAATTAATTTAGTTGAGTTAGCCATGTGTATTCTATCTTTGTCACGCTACCCATTTTGTTTATGTATCCCTGTTGCACTCATTTATTTTCTATGTTCTCAATCCTGTGTTACACCCTGTATATATAGAAAGGACGCCAGTGTTTCTGAACATGGAACTGTTGACTTTAAATAACTAATTAATTTTTTTTTGCCATACCCACTACAAAATAGCTACTTTCGATGTGTGTATAGCGGCCTTTAATGAGTCATTTAACAGGCAAGTGTGCGGAAAGTGTTTTACTTTCCGCACTAGTGCTGAAAGTAACGGTTACTATAGCAACTTCTGTTTATTCGCTCTATACCCCTGCGTGCGCCTGTCATTACTTACTTGCACGGACTTCGCGGCACTCTGTGGAAGGAAAGATAGCGACGCAAATTAACTGTCAGAATTTTTTGAAAATGAAGTGAAAAGTAGGTATTTCATAGTGGGTATGGCAAAAAATACCAGTGCGTAACGGTATTACGGCTCGTGTAACTTTAAAAACTCGCTATCGCTCGTTTTTACATACTGTCATCATTCGCCGTAATATGCCCCATTACGTATCTAGACATATAGGTACAATCTACTATATCCCTTGATAATTTACATTTATTACTTTTTCAGGTTACGATTCAACTGGACAGCTGAAGAAAACCTATTCAGTTTTAACTCCTGTGGGAAGACTGGATTTTCTATCGACAATAATTTAATGGACCCCTCTGCATTGGTGCCCGCAAAGGACATATCGTGCCTTCATAGAAAACAATTTGGGCGTCTTGAAATTTGCAACACATGGTAAGTTGATATCAAAGTAGAATATCTAATGATATTAGTTGTTGAGCGTTTATAATTGACGTGGATCCGAATCCCAACAGAAACACTTTTGTCGATATGCCCTATACAAGGTGTTTCAAAAATGTCTGCCAAAATGTCTAGGACGTGTAGTACATCAAAAAATAAGTTTAGTTTACTCTATAAAACTATTTCCGAAAATGCACCCACAGGGAGCTACAGCCCCTAGAAGAAGACTCTCAAAAATGTTTTTTTTGGCATTTTCTTCAAAACTATTATAGGTAACTAAAAAAACTACGCCACTGTGCCAAATTTCATTAAGTTACCTTTAATAGTTTTGACGAAACCATTTTTGAGAGTCTTCTTCTAGGGGCTGTAGCTCCCTGGGGGTGCAGTTTTGGAAATAGTTTGATAGAATAAACTACACTTATTTTTTGATGTACTATACGTCCTAGAAATTTTGGCAGACATTTTTGAAATACCTTGTATAATAATTAATTATTTCAGTTTTAATAAATCGAAATAGGGAGCCGATTATTCTAAATTAATAATATTAAAATAGGCATCATTTGATATCTTTTTTTATTTCAAAAACAAAACAAAATATGATTCGAGTACTATGGTCATTAACATATAGGTACTGCCGAAAAAAAAATTTCAGAATTAATTTTTTATAAATTCTATAAATAATTTAATTGACAAAACATTAATTTTTGTCAGTGTATTTTTATATACAAATTCATTTAAAATATAACCATTGCTTAATATATATAAATATCATGTACCTTTTACAATATTCAACCAATATTATGCAATTAAATAAGTCAAATACAGAGATAATGCGATTAAATAACAGAAATTGCCATAAATGAATATTTTCATCAGGTCGTCTGTTCAAAATAATGATTTGAATTTAGTGGTTATTTTACAACCAATTAGAGGGCCCAAGCTAATGACGCCGATTCGTGTTTTGTTTCTTAGTGTTGTAGTACATTATTACCTTGGGTCTGGTAGCGTGGGCTCCAGGAAATTAATGTTTTTCAAATTTGAACGTTTGTGCCCAGGTCAAAATTATACAATATCTAAAAGTTGAAGTCGTTGTGGTCTTTTTGATATAATATTTATGTGGAATCCAAGAAGCGATGTGTGTTTTATCTGATTTGTAATTTTTACATATGCGATCATAGGGGTAAGTCATATTACTTGAATTCTAATTTTCATTTTTGAAGACTTTAATGTTGTTTTTCATGTTGAAAATGTGTATAATTATTGATTTTGGGTCGTTTTTAATGAATAGGAATAGATTTTGATCGGTTTCTGTAAATTTTTTGTGCAAAAATGTCACATGTTTTTTGAGGCTATATTACAGGTATAACCATATTGTTGTCAGTGAATTTTATACACGTTTCACAGTGGTGAGATTTCTGCAGTTACCGTACTATTTCGAACACGATTTTGATATACTTTGAAGGTCATTTCTTATATATTTGACATTGCGTATTATAAAATTACATAAATTAGGTATGAATATTAAATTTTTGAACTGTCTGTGATATTTTTTTAGTTTTATTGAATTTTTTGTAACCACAAAATACGTTTGCAGGTATGTTTTTTTATAATAATTACAATAATCGGTATTATTTCTAAATTAACTTTAAACGTTTCAAAAGTACTTGTGAATAGCCGGGATTGTTGGAACGTCGTTGTTTAAGACAAATAAAGGTACTTATATATAATTTTCAATTACATCATTCGTTGAATAAAATGAAATATTATTTCAAAGTTGCAATTTCATGCATTTAGGTATGTAGATTTATTATGCATTAATATTGTCGAATTAAAATGTTTTAGGACCTAGACCAGAGGTTCTCAAACTTTTTGAGGCTATTACCCATAAAGAGAGTTAGATATTAGGAAATATAGGTATTCCCAAAAAAGTTTAAAAAACAAATTAGCTATTGCATTTCTTTTCTTGAAAATTACGAGAAATTAATAATGTTTATAATTAACCATCATTCAAACAAAGAAAGCAACTGTTTTTTAGATCAAGAAGTAACGTAAGTCAGTATACCAGCAATATTTTAATAATATTGGGGGGCACATTTATATGGTTTCCTGTAATGTAAAATACAATTTTTTTTTTATTTTTGAAATTCTGAATAAGAAATTCGGTTTTTACACGAAGTGTTTTTTATTAATTGAAAATCTAGTGGATTTGCCATTTCAAAAATTAGACCAGAGTTATTTAAAAAAAAATATGTAATTGCTTGTACAAAAATGATGTTAATTTAGTGATGTTTTTTTCATTAAAATGATTATTCAGTTTAAACTTACTCCAGAAATGGAAATCTTTCCGGTAAATTTGTCTTGGCACCCTCGTAATCCAAATCGTTCCCAATGCACCAAACCATTTCTTGAGTCCAAGTCATGCCTATAAATTAAATATAACTGGGGAAAACAATTAAAAATATAAAATCATTAAGGGCCAACGCACACGTGCTATTTTTAACACGCTTATATTAGCTTCACCTGTATGTTTGTCAGTTTGTAACCGACTTCTTTGAACTTGATTTTGACCAACTTTGAACGGTCAGATTTAGTTTAAACTTTGCACACTTATCAAGGACCGACGACAATACAATAATTCCATAAGTTTGTCCCATTATCCTGACCAAGGTCTCCAGGACTAAAAAAAAAAAAATCAAAAAACTTCAGATTGAACTGAAACTTTGCACACTTATCAAGGACTGATTATAATACAATAATTCCATAAGTTTGTCCCATTATCCTGACCAGGATCTCCAGGACTAAAAAAAAAAGCAAAAAACTTCAGATTGAACGGAAACTTTGCACACTTATCAAGGACCGATTACAATACAATAATTCCATAAGTTTGTCCCATTATCCTGACCAGGATCTCCAGGACTAAAAAGCAAAAATAAATTATAATTTAAAAAAACTAAAAAACACGCTTTAATGAACTAAAAAGTAAAAAATAATTAATTTTATTGTAAAAAAGCGTGGGGTGCTTTGTATCATATTTTCATACTACCCCACGCTTTTTTACAATAAAATTAATTATTTTTTACTTTTTAGTTCATTAAAGCGTGTTTTTTAGTTTTTTTAAATTATAATTTATTTGTATCGAAAACGCGCGATTTAAGAAAATTACAACGCGATTTGACGATTACTCAGCTTCTCGAAATTTCTGTTGACACATCAGTTCGAGATTTCAGCAAGTGTGCTGCCTGGTAGCAGTGTGGTCCAGTGGTTAGCGTCGCGGCCTCTGGATCAGAATGTCGTGGGTTCGAATCACGCCTCCGCTCATGGATGTTTTGTGATGTCATTTAGTTTTAAGTGTGTTGTTATTTAATGTAATCAAGACGCTAATGACTTAAGTTGTCGACGCGTCTATAATTTACAATAAATAAATGGTAGTTATATACATCTGACGATCTCCAGGTGACTTAATTGGAAAATCGCGCGACAAAAAGTTAGCATGTGTGAGTTGACCCTAATAAATTGGATGCGGCTTAAGTCATTTTTAATCTTATCTATCGTTCGACATATTTTAAGGTATTTTTCAGTATTAAATTTAGCTGTTTTGGGAGAACTGACGATCCATACGTCGTCATTCCTTACGGTGAAATTTTCGACATTTTGCCAAAACTTTGAAAAATATTTAGGCATGCAGCATTTGCCCTCGCCGTAGAGGGCGTAGCCGCTCCTGATGACAGTTATTTCTGTACAGTTCTATTCATCTTTTTTGCAAGTTGAAAATATTTTTTTAATTTTTATTATTATATTATATTGTTCTGTCACGAAAAATATCTTCACTGCTTACTTTGTATGTCCCGGTCCCCGTGACTAACGCCGAATAATTAATAAACAAGCCGTGAGGTGGGTCGTTTATTAGGACTAAAGTGCGACCCTTGAGGTCCACACGACGAACTTCCCAGTTTGATAAATATTTAATAATAATAATTAAATTAGATATTACACAGAAAAGTAATCATTTTAATCATTAAAACATCAATAATTAAAAAAAAAAAAAAAAAAAAACGGCTGAACCGATTTTTATAAAATTTATGTCGGATCAAAATGACGTTAACACGCCTCGATTGACACCCTTACGAAGTCGATATAATTTTTTATTCGCGAGATATTGTGAAAAATCTACTTTTTTGGAAGTTATTTGGTTAAGAAAAAAGAATGGCTGAACCGATTTTAAAAAAATTCCTTTCAGATCATATTTACGTTAATACGCGTCGATTGGCACCCCAACGTAGTCGATATCATTTTTCGTTCTCGAGATTTCGTCTTAGAAAGAAATGGACACATACGTACGTACGTACGTACACACACACACACACACACACAGACATCTTTCTAAAAGTAGTGTAAAAATAGTGTAGTGACCTTGAAACATAAAAATTTTTTTTCCTTTTTGATTTCGATTTTCGGACCCATTACAATAACTTCCAATGGGAAGTTAAAAATTCACAGATTTCGCAATCCTTGCAGACATCGAGGACATTGGAAATGATAACAGTATATATGAAACATAATTAACTGTTTATTATACACACAATATTTATCAATGCATTGTTTAGTTTTGTCAGGAATAACCCTATTATTCTTCTGTTATATACGCGTTCACTTTTGTTTGATTACTTAACTTTTAAATGGATTTTTCTACAGTATTTATTAACATTTGCTCAAAAATAACACCGCAGATCGTCGCAAATACCTCTCAATTAACTGGACATGATATAAAACACATTTCGAAAAAAATTTTCATGCATTGCATGATTGCTCCTCACTTGATCGCGACACCGTTGTCTTTTGGCCTTGAACGAAAACTCGTAACTCTGCCCCCATATACGTAAATAAACATTTCCAATGTTAAAAAATAGGCGTCAAATTGAGAACCTCCGCCTTTTTAAGGCATACACTTTCGGAATATGTGTAACAGTGTAATTTTGAAGTCAAAGTGTTTATTATCAATTTTATACAGGGTGTATCACAGGATTGAATACATAGAAAAGTAATGAGTGCAACAGGGAAGACATAAAATGGGTAGCGTGACAAAGATAGAATACACATGGCTAACTCAACTAAATTAATTATCATGGTTTTAAGCATGAAAAAGGGCACAGCACTGATCCTAACTAATTTGCACAATGGAGTTTTCCCTATGTTCGGTTTTCTGTGGTACAGCCTGTATATAATTTGTCGGGTTTTTCGAAAAGTGCATTCTAATGACGAAAAATATTTACAGTACGAATTCGACAACATTTATGCGCATTGTGGCCAGTGAGCCCCCAAAAAAGTAACTTAGCACCGATTATTTATAAATTTTGTCAACAATTTTTGCTATTTGTGTAATATTTTCAGGTGTTCGCTCACAGATTGTCTGATGTTTTGGGCAAAGAGGATATATTTTTTTGTAAATTTGGGCTATTTGCAATTTCAGATAATCACAACTTTAATGGATACTCCTGCTTTGACTGCTGACAAAGACATAACATGGATCCAGCATCTTCTGACTGAAATCAGAGTTCCAAGGGCCATTTCTTCAATCTTCAGTCACGGGGAACAACGTGGAGCCATCGTGGAAGCCAAGGGATTTTTTCAAGGTTTTAATTTCGGTTAAAGTCTATTTGTTGTTAATTTTGATTCCTTTTATTTTTGGTATTTAAAGTCAGTTTTTTGAGATGCTGCACTTTTGATGATTAAAATAATTCATCATTGTAATAATTAATTTTCTGAAAGGATCTGCAAACATCTTTATAAAATTTAAGTCTTTGTATTTGTATCTATATAACAGGGATGGGTTTAAATTTTTACAGATAATTTACTAAAATTTACTATGGGTTTATTTACTATTGTGGACTAAAAACTTCAAAATTCAAATAATTCGTTTCTATAAAAACTAGAGTAGGTAAATTTTTTTTTGAAATTTTATTGAACTTCATTTCTATATTATACATTTTACAAATGAATGACTGCGTCGACAAATTAAAATAAGATGTCAACAAGTATTTCTATAGCAGATTAATACTATAAGTGATCTAAGACTAGATAAAACTTTGCCAACGGAACTTTGCGAACTATTTTCTAGACGCCCGTTTCGCTAACAATGTTAGCATCATCAGGAGATTCGTTGATTATATTTTCATATTTTAGCAGACTCAATTCCTGAGTACAAATAATTATTAATAAAAATAATAATCATTACTTATATATTTACTAATTGCTTTATCTGTTTGCAGATATTTGGACACCAAGTTCAACAATTTGTTGTACGTCAATTTAATGTTGTATGATATGGCATTTTGATGAGGGAAGTGTCACCCTGGCCCACGTGATGCTTCTTTACTCAATTGTCGATTTTGTATTTTTGTGATGTGTGTGCGTGCGTGCGTGCCTGTGTGCGTGTGTGTGTGTGAGAGAGAGAAAGAAAGAGAGAGCTTATAGATTATAGACGTTAGACAACTGAAATCATCAGCGTCAATGGCATCCTTGGGACTGGACCACGATTTTCTATTGTGAATTTAATGCACATATTGGTGTGAAATGATGTGCAAATATTTTTATTTTTTGAAAATAATGTTTTAAACAAAATCTTGATCTTTGTACGTCTGTTTATAGTCAGTTTATATATATAGTCAGGGCGGGTATTTTTTTAGAGCTAATGTAATTTTTCAAAATTTAAATGTGGGTTAACTTTAAAGATAGAAAATTAATTAATCATACATTTTACGAATGAATGGCTGGCTGCGTCGGCAATTTAAAATAGGATGTCAACAAGTATTTCTATAGCAGATTATGGTATAAATGATCTAAGACTAGATAAAACATTCCCAACGGAACTTTGCGACGCTTCATAGGGTGGAAGGGTTCGTTCAGCGGGCCAGGCAACCGAATCAGTTTGAGGTCGGGTTCTCTTCCTCGTCCCTGAATTGCTTCATTGTTTGTACTGTTGGGCGTCTGACAGTGTTCCGAAAGGTTTTGAAGGGTCGCCTTAAGCGGCGCCTCTCCCCGAATCCTGCATGCCACTTTAGTGGGGTGCGTATTGGCGTACCGCAATGAGGTGTTCATTGGGTGTGGTTTTGGGACAGTGGAGGTCGTTGATAGCCGATCCGACACTTCCGTTTGGACTCATTTTCGGATACTCTACATTGATGGGTGTTCACTTGCTTCCTGTGGATTACCTCGCTGAGGATCGTTGTGGAATAGAGTTCTGTTGCAATATTAGAACAGGTTGGGGCGTCCTTGGGTGTTGCATTTGATAATGTTAATATTACGATTTATTATTATACTTCGAGGTGTGACATCTCAGATGTGTATTAATAATATTATATATGCAATAGTGTATATAATATGGTTATTGTTTTATTGATATTATTTAGAGTTACTATCGTGCTACCGGTGCAGTGCCTGAGAAGTCATTTAATAAGCTGGCGTATTGCGATCACAAAGTTTATACCCCTTCTACTTGGAGATACTTACAGAGATATAAATTTAAAGTTGCCTCCAGCGCGAGCAAAGCCATTCTTTGTCAAATGAATGTTGCGGTGTGGTGTCAAATCCCCCATAAAATTTTCTATTAATAAAATGTGTAACCTACAACTCATAGAATCAAGTTAAAAAATAAAAAAACTGACCAGTCTAGAGTTTTTTCTAGCTTTTCTCAAAAAATTTCAGACAAATAATTAATAATTCTGGGTTTACGTTGAAAAATGGCTAAAAGTTTCAAAAATTAAAAATCGTAAAGTAAAATTAATTAAATTTCGACAATCAGTTGTTTCTTCTCAGACGAATCCCTCAAATGACAAATTTTAGTTTTTTGTGTAGGCAAGCATTTGAGGAGTATTTTTTTTTTCCTTTTGGCTAATTTAACACTTTCCTGGTGAGGCAAGGGGTGGTGATTCATATTCACCTAAACAGAGGTTGGTAACAAGGGCTCTCTTCACTTTGAAGTGTTCTCAAATTCAAAACAATGTTGTGTTACGAAATGTTACAATTACCACAAAACACCAAACCATAACAAACACTCTCGACGTACGTTTCGCCAACCAAGTTGGCATCATCAGGAGATGATTTTAATCATCTCCTGATGATGCCAACTTGGTTGGCGAAACGTACGTCGAGAGTGTTTGTTATGGTTTGGTGTTTTGTGGTAATTGTAACATTTCGTATCTTTACACCAAAGGTTCCACCATTTTTTAATGTTGTGTTAAAAAATCAAAATTGCTAATTTAAAATCACGTCGAAAATATTTGCAGATCACATCGAATTTATTTTATGTAGTTACCTAATACTAGAATTTTCTCGTTTTTCGCTTTTTGAGTCGGTAGTGCGTGGCGTCGGTTACTGGCTCTCGCGTTTACAGGAAGTGCGGGAGTGTCTTCGTTTTCGGTCGAGCCGAGACGGTGTTGTCTTGGGGAGGAACACTTTGATTCAAACATCGTGGAAACACGAATGCGTTGGTATTGACCAAATTTTACACACACATATCTGTTTCTTCCAAGACGACGCTGCAGATGGAATCGTCCCCGGCTCCGCGATCGCGCGAGTAAGTGCTTAAATAAAATTTAAATGAATAAATCGCAGCTCCTGAAATTCTGATGCCATCATGTCCAGGACAACGACAGAATAGGATCAACCAGACCAAAAGGATCAGAACTGGACCAGTGCAGTGAAAGTGTTAAAAATGTTATTTAAAGAAGTGATCGCGAATTTAAACTCGTATTTATCAAAAATAATTTATTAAAACGATCTTCCAGTGCAGTGTTTTAAATAATTAATAAAATAACAGTCAGTATAGGTAGTTCGCGACTTTTACCTCTCGTTTTCAGGGCTGGAGCAGGAATGGACTTCGGGCGCTACAGAGATTTCGTCTCAAGTATGTATTTTTCGTTTTTTCACTTAGTTTTGTTTTCCTTTAAATATTAATTAAAGGAATTTTTGTCATTTTTATGCTAATTATGTTTTTTTTTTTTGTTACAGGTGCTGACGAAACTGTACTGCAGAATTTTGGTGAGTGTCTTGTTTTTAATTATTTATCCTGTTACAGTGAGCTGGAGTCAACAAAAGCCCTCCGTATTTATCGTTATGTACTCGAAAATGTTGGCTCTTTCAGGGGTTTTGGGAATCTAGAATTGTTAGAAGCTCACGTGACAGATACAGTGATCACTGATAGAAGTTTTATGTTTTCATGAAAACTATTTTATTGAAATAGAAATTAATGATAATGATTCGAAAGTTCAAAAAAGAATAAATAATAATAATAAAGTTATATTTACATTGCTTCATACAAAGATACAAATCGTCATAGTTGAAAGTTCAAAATTATTTCGCAATAAATCTGTCATACTATAGAGTGAAAGCTCTAGTAAGTATTTTTTTTAGTTGTATTTTAAATTTTTTGATGGTTGATGCACATTTCAACTGTTCAGACAGTTTGTGCAATATTTTGTGTAAATAGGGCTCTTTTCAAAAAATGATACATGTTTTTTATAAACTTCAGTTTCCAGTTATCACTTGTAACATATTTTACATATTATAATCGGGATCACACTTTCGCGATCGCGTTTTAATTTTCTTATTAAGTTTAGATAAAATTAAAATCGCCCATTTTTTTGCCTTTTAGGGTCGCCTTTTTCAAGATTTTGCTGTAAATGTAAAACACAACGTGTCTTATTTTGTAGTTGTAAAAATACACTCAATTTAAAACGTTGTGAGTTGCATTTTTTTATTATTTGATTATTTCAGGTTTCCTGTTTTGTATCGCATTTAAGTCTAAATTTTTTGGAAAAATTTGAATCTTTTTTTTAATTTGAATTTCAACGAACGGAATTTGAATTAATTAACGAATTTTGAAATGCGGTACAAAATGGGCGACTTCATTATACAGTGGCCGCTTTCACCAATAGCTGCAATGCAGACTACGGTAAAAATACATTTAATCCCACCTTGCTCACGGATGTTTTGTGATGTCGTTAAGTTTAAATTGATAATTTTATCTGATGTAATTAAGACGATAATGACCTAAGTTGTCGGACGTCTTTAATATACAATAAATAAATTAATTTCAAATAGGATCTGTCTCACAAAAATATAATTTTTTTGTTTAGATCATTTTTAAATACCTCAGAATAAGTTTAATTTTAGAATGTAAAAAATCCAAGTTTCCAGATATTTGCGATTATTCTTATAAACTGGTTAAGCGCTGTTGGTGCAAGTGGCTTTAACACAATCATACATAATTTTTCGTTTATTGTTAGCTTTAGGGTTATAGCAGCAGTTTTAAACTTAAACTTGTAGACTTCGATGAAATACGTAGGAAGGGCCTTTTGATTGTTTGCACTACTGTGTTTAGGGTTTCTTTCCACAGAGGTTCCAATTCAATATGGGACATTAGATGTTAGGGTATAGCTGTAGGGCGCCGTTCGGCCAACTTTGTCCTTACGCGTGTGACTCGGACAGGACAGCGCGGCTAGTGACCACCTGCGATGGTGTCCGCCCTTAAAATCTTAGGTCTTGGCTCGGTCGAGACTGCCTTAGCTTCCAAGCGAAAGTCAATAGCTGTATCGTCCACCGTGAAAATCGTGTCAACTGTGTTTTCGAAAAGGAAAATCTCACTTGTCGTGTTTTCTACGAAAATCGAAGTGTTGTATTTTCCGTAGTGAAAATCGGCTGTGTTTTCCAAAAGCGAAGGTCGCTGTGCTTTCTGTGGGTTAAGGTCTAGCCTCCATCGCGCTAGGAGCGTTAAGGTGGTCAAATTTTCCCAGTGGATTTCTGCATACCGCGAGTTTAGGAACACACATAACACTTGTATAATTTGTTATCGGATTTCAGTGTACGGCGTGCTGTCTGTCTTCGCATACGATGTTGCGAAGGTATCAGGTACGTCGTGCAACTATTGTTAATCTTTAGCTAGCTGCGTATTCCGCGGTCTCTAGGAACCGAGAGGACATCCGTGTTGGACCGCACCTAGGGATCTAGATCTTGGGGTGACTCGTTTCGTAACGCTACTTAGCCTTACGAAAAAAGTTGCCCCACAACCTCGTTCGAACAGCGGGCTTACGTCCTGTCGCAACGGCTGTAAGTCTATAGTCACACCAATAAATGCACAGCGGTTAAGACCGGAGCGAGGACCGACGTCTGCTGTGAAGGGCGATGGTTGTTTGTCCTTGACTCCGTGTAGGATTTTGTGAATTTAGGCTTTTCACAGACAAAGAGTCTAACTAATTCTCACCTCGCTCTGTTGAATCAGAATTTTTTTTTTCAGATTTTTGACGTTGATTTCCTGTCTTTTTCCTTTTTAAAATTTTCTCAGACATGTTTTTTTCTGAAAGTTTTCCTTTAAAATAATTGTTTAAATTATAATAAACAATTTTTCGTGAACCACTGTGGGCCAGGTGGTTCTTACTAATTATCAAATTTGTGGGGCTAAATTTTTTAAAGAGAAAACAGTGTAGTTATTTTCATTATACCCAATTCATTTATACACCAGGTTATAGTGCATAAGTTTTTGGTTTTTGGGTTAAAGACGCGGAAACAACGTCCAACGATGGCAGATTAGACCTGCCCAACGATGGAGAAAACTGACAACAACCCCCCCTCTCTTAAATCATTTTTTCTAAAGTCTAAATTATTTTGTTAAACAGTAAATAAACTTTCAATTTTTAAAAATGTTTTTTTTATTAGCTTGTTTTTTAAAGAAAGTAACGATAATTTGGTTATTGTTTTTAAAATATTTGCAATTTGCTTATTGACAGGTTAAAATTAACTTTAAAAAATAATTGGAGATTGTTTGAAATTTTTTTTATTTCGAAATCCGTTGATTAATATTAAGTACTTCATTCGTTCGTAGCCCATGCCCACATTTCTTTGCGATGATCCCGACTATTATAATATTATACTGTATTTGTATTTTTTTGGTGGTGGTAATTATTTCTCTCCCAGGTTACAGTTGCCTATAGTTGTAACTCCTGGGGGCGCAGGGCTATGCATGTTAGATTGTAAGCTGAAATGAAATTTAATATAATATATTGACAATTTGAAATTTGATCGGTTTGTCGATAATTTTATTATTGACTTCGGTTTATAAGTTCAGTTTCGTGTTTTCCGAGTTAATTTTTTAATAACCAAGAATTATTAATTTTGTAAGTATTTAATTTTCTCATTTTCATAAAACTTATTTCTGATTATATTTGCTTTCACCTAAATTCATTTCTTTTTTTAGGGAAAAAAATGATTATAAACGAAGATATGAACGACACGAAAGAAAATTTAAAATTACTTTAAATAGTAGATATTGACGAAAAAATAAAGTGATTTTGTTATTTTTGACGTTATATAAGCTTGATGAAAATAATATTTTGTAAAATGCGTTGGCCAGACCCCATCCAAAATAAGATCCTTGCTGTTTTTTTCTGCGTACACCTTTGACTATAGTTATATATTATATTATGATATATTCTTAGTCAAAGGTGTACACATTTTCAAAAATTGTTATCAAAAATGTAATAGCTTGTATCTTATTGCAACCGGCCCTCCTGGTAGGGGATTTTTTTATTAAAACTTGTTAACATTTGATGTCTTCTAGTTTTACACAGTGTCACAAAACCCGTTTTTACCTGCTGTTTGACGAATGTCGACCAAATCCCTCTGAGGGCTTGTGTGAATGATTCCAACTTAAAGATCGACATACTGAAGCCCTTTTTGCACGCTGTAGCCACTAATAGACCGAGAACTAGTGACAATTTTTTGGTGTTATTTTTTCAAAGCCTTATTTTTGTGAAGATGTTGAGGGAGGCATATTAAAGTGCCCTGAGTAAGGGATTTTCTAGATAGCGGATGGGAGGGATGCAGACCGCCCCCAACATATAACAAAAAAATGGTCACAATTATTATTGCTTCAAAACTGAAATTGCTTGTATAACTTGTCGGTAACTCAATAATGCCATTATAATATTTGCAGATCAAATGGTCAGTATTAAAAGGGTGACAGATCACCCTAAAAGTGTCATGTACCCGACGAATTTTTTATTATTAGTTCAAGGTTCAAATTTTAATATGTTGTTACGGCGACTGTTTCAAGCATATATTTCAATTTACAGAACAAAATGTCTGTATTAACCCCCTCTCTTAGAAGAAAACTTGCTCGCCTAGGTGTTTATATCGTTCTGCAAGAGGTTGAATACCGACATTTTGTTCTGCAAATTGAAATATATGCTTAAAACAGTCGCCGTAACAACATATTAAAATTTGAACCTTGAACTAATAATATAAATTTCGTTGGATACATGACACGTTTAGGGTGATCTGCCACCCCTTTAATACTGACCAATCGATCTGCAAATATTATAATGGCATTATTGGGTCACCGACAAGCTATACAAACATTTTCAGCCTTGAAGCAATAATAATTGTGACCATTTTTTTCGTTACATGTTGGGGGCGGTCTGCATCCCTCCCATACCGCATTTATATCACTATCTAAGGCCAATCAAATCTACGAATACGCAACACTTAATTAACTGCAGTATAGGCAACTTGTCGTTCACTTTAGATAGTCGCGGACTTAAAGAAGTTTACACCTGTATCATCTAGTTACCGGTTTTTTTAATTTTTGCATTTTTTTGTAATTTGGCTTTTGATAGTAATGTATCAATTACTAAGGTTACATCCTAAAAATTCAATAAAAAATTATTATCAAAACACCTCAGTTGTTTATTATACAATCCAAATTACTCAATATTATTCAATTAAAACATAAAAAGATTTGATAATATTTGATACTAGCAAATTCCTTCGTCCAATCTTGCAATAATTCTTCTTTTTTGTTCATCGTTTTAATAATTTCGATGCATTTAAAAACTAAATTTGTTGCCAAGCTACTGACTTTTTGTGAACTTCACTGAAAAACTCAAGTGTAAACTTTATTAAGTCCGCGACTGTACAGTGAACATAGATCACTGGTTTGACAAAAAATATTATTTTTAACAATTTTGCTAAAGCTGACTATAATTTAATGATCATTATTTATCGATGATACAAAAATAAAGGTGCACTAGACGATTGATTTTATAAAATTGTTGAATCGCTGTAGGCTCAGGGCCGGTTTAAGCTATAGGCGAACTAGGCGCCCGCCTAGGGCGGCATCTTCAGAGGGGCGGCAAAATTGTTAACTGCCAATGTTTTATTTCAACATTAAAATTTTTTTTTGATAATTTATTTATATGAGTACTTCATATTTGAATACTTTACAACATCATAATAAAGTAAAATAATAATTTATAAGTATTACTGTTTCAACAGTTTTTAACTGTCACGTCAATTTCATATTTCGTACTTCAAGAAAAGGAATGCTACCTTCAGTAAAGGGCGCCAGCTGACAGCTCTATAGTAGAGTTGGCGCCCTCTAACTGCACCTTACTAATCACTCCAACAGAGTGTGCTAGTAATATTCCTTTTCCATATACATATTACCCTATACTGCTGATAGATCAAAAATCGTGAAGCCAACATACGTGCGGGTATATATTTCTGTCTTTTTTTATGGGAGCTCAGCTGGCAGGTTCCTGATTGGCTACTTCCATAGACAAAGACAGAATTTTTAAAAGAGAGCAGGTATACTATTGAATACTGGGGCACTGAGGTTTTACGTCAATGGCATCCATGACATATTTCTTTGTCTTTATATACCTATTACGTTTTAAGTGTTGTTTTATACTTCAGTTCATAGAATACTTCAGTTGATAGTGATATTATTATGCCCAAAAAGATCCGAAACCTGTGTTTACTTCTTACATCACTATGAATTTCAAAGAATATGAGTAAAAAAACTGTTTTTAACAAAATTAAACTAGGTTACGTTATAATGACACCAGCTGTCAAGCGTTTTGTTTACATTTTGTTCGAAATGAAAGATATCTTTATTTCAACATTTTGTTCAGATGGAACGTTCGTACATCGACCAATGACATCATCGGAGTAAATGCGGAATAATTTCGTCAAAAGAGACACAGATATATTTTTGCTCTCTTTGTGGACTTCACTCACCGCACATTGAGTAAATGGACCATATACTTTAATTATATACTGCGGATTGTCCATTTACTCAATGTGCGGTGAGTGAAGTCCACAAAAGGGAGCAAAAATATATCTGTGTCTCTTTTGACGAAGTTATTCCGCATTTATTCCGATGATGTCATTGGTCGATGTACGGACGTTCCCATAAAACGCTTAACAGCTGTTGTCATTATAACGTAACCTAGTTTAATTTTGTTAAAAACAGTTTTTTACTCATATTCCTTGAAATTCATAGTGATATAAGAAGTAAACACAGGTTTCGGATCTTTTTGGGCATAATAATATCACTATCAACTGAAGTATTCCATGAACTGAAGTATAAACACCACTTGAAATGTAATATATAAACACAAAGAAATCTGTCATGGATGCCATTGACGTAAAACCTCGGTGCCCAGTGGTCAATAGTTATACCTGCTCTCTTTTACAAATTCTGTCTTTGTCTATGGAAGTAGCCAATCAGGAACCTGCCAGCTGGGTTCCCATAAAAAAAGACAGAAATATATACCCGCACGTATGTTGGCTTCACGATTTTTGATCTATCAGCAGTACCTTATGTACATGAAATGGACAATCCGCGGTATAGGTATATAATCAAAATATATGTCCTTTTCACTTTGATATGAATTGCTGAAAAGGGGGCGCAAATTCAATCTTGCCTAGGGCTCCTAGTTAGCTTAAGCCGGCCCTGTGTAGGCTAATAGTTCCTCGGATCGTAAAGTGAAACAAATCTGGGAGTTGGATTCCAAAACAACAAACCGGGTCTCTTATGTCATTTCTTTTCTTTTTTTGCAAGATGAATAACTGCGCTGCGTCGCCTTTCACTTGTTTCTGTGCGATGCGTGGCAGAGAAGAGCGGCTGAAAAATAACTTTAAAATTCAATTACTGTCTTGTCATATGTTATCAAACCAGGGACGGGCCGATTATTATCAATCATTTCTTTTTTACAAGCTTTTATTCAACTGTTTGTTTGATTAATTCAGGAGTTCCCAAACTTTTTTTATCATGACCCTAATTTAAAATTGCAAAAGCCTTCGCGACCCTTAAACATTTTTTCCCCACAATTTACAAAATAGTCTATAAAAAGATTTTTCAGTAAAAAAATGCAGCAATTCAAATTAAAGTCGTTTATTCACGAATTTAAGTATATACCCCAGAGACCCCCTCCCGCCTCTTCACACCGTTTTTATTTGATTTCGTGTTCTTATTTAGTATTTTTTTTTCTATTAATCGAATTGAATGGTATAATCACGAGAGTTATAGATTCGATAATCACGGAAACAGGCCGTGACCCTAAAAAATCACCTCGCGACCCCACTTGTGTGTGTGCGTGCGTACGTACGTATGTGTCCATTTCTTTCTAAGACGAAATCTCGAGGTTGGAAAACGATATCGACTACGTTAGGGTGCCAATCGACGCGTAATAACGTAAATATGATCTGAAAGTAATTTTTTCAAAATCGGTTCAGCCGTTCTTTTTTCTTAACCAAATAGACTCCAAAAAAGTAGATTTTACACAATATTTCGCGAATAAAAAATTATATTGACTTCGTAAGGGTGTCAATCGAGGCGTGTTAATGTCATTTTGATCCGACATAAATTTTATAAAAATCGGTTCAGCCGTTTTTTTTTAAATTATTGTTAAAAATAAATAATAATTATGTTTTAATGATTAAAATGATTACTTTTCTGTGTAATATCTAATTTAATTATTATTATTAAATATTTATCAAACTGGGAAGTTCGTCGTGTGGACCTCAAGGGTCGCACTTCAGACCTAATAAACGACCCACCTCACGGCTTGTTTTTTTACTAAATGAACCTAAATCATTTTAACGCCCCCAGGGGGGTGGTAATGCCCACTTTGGGAAACACTGGTCTAGTGTAACCCAGTCACGCGATACTCGGCTAAAATGCAATCTCGGTTTATATAACCTCTCGTGATATAACCAGTGTAACCAGTTCATTTACACTCGTTCAACTGTGTAACAGTTTCCTTATTAAACTCGCTTGACAATGTGTAACGATGCTCACTTGTTCGTTGTGCAACGCGAGACAAGTGAACGTCGATATGTAGATCGATTAAATAATTAAAAACAAACGAGCAGCAAGACGTTCTCTTAAAACAAGTGAGCGTTGTGTATTTTTTCACAGCTCTCTGCAGTTATCTAGCTGAGCAATAATCGATAAATCAAATTAGATCAATAAAATATACTCTCATCCATCATTAGAAAGGAGACTCAGATGGCTGCAGTTTGAATGTTGGGGGGGCGTAATTGTATGGTGAAAGAGTTATGTGAAATGTGAGTAGAAGGTCTTCAATAAGGCCAGCGCACACATGCTACTTTTTACCCGACTACGGCAAAGCCCAAAGAAGGGTTATGAATTTCACAGGCTATTAGATCGAGAGCTAGTGACAATTTTTTAGTGTTATTTATTCAAGGCTTTATTTTTGTGAAGATGTTGAGGGAGGCATATTAAAGTGCCCTGAGTAAGGGATTTTGCTAGATAGCGGTTTGGGAGGGATGCAGACCGCACGCAACATGTAACCAAAAAAACGGTCACAGTTATTATTGCTTCAAGGCTGAAATAGCTTGTATAGCTTGTCGGTGACTCAATAATGCCATTACAATATTTGCAGATCGATTGGTCAGTATTAAAGGGGTGGCAGATCACCCTATAAACGTGTCATGTACTCGACGAAATTTATATTATCAGTTCAAGGTTCAAATTTTAATATGTTGTTATGGCGACTGTTTTAAACATATATTTCAATTTGCAGAACAAAATGTCGTTATTAACCCCCTCTCTTAGAGGGAAACTTGCTCGCCTAGGTGTTTATATCGTTCTGCAAGGGAGTTAATACCGACATTTTGTTCTGCAAATTGAAATATATGCTTAAAATAGTCGCCGTAACAACATATTAAAATTTGAACTTTGAACTAATAATGTAAATTTCGTCGGGTACATGACACGTTTAGAGTGATCTGCCACCCCTTAAATACTGACCAATCGATCTGCAAATATTATAATGGTATTATTGGGTCACCGACAAGCTATACAAACAATTTCAGTCTTGAAGCAATTATAATTGTGACAATTTTTTTTGTTACATGTTGGGGGCGGTCTGCATCCGTCCCATACTGCTATCTAGCAAAATCCCTTACACAGGGCACTTTAATATGCCTCCCTCAACATCTTCACAAAAATTAAAGACTTTGAATAAATAACACCAAAAAATTGTCACTAGCTCTCGGTCTATAACTCTCGAACTCTTGTGCCGCCCAGTAAAAATTGCTTAAAATATGCTCTGCGTCACAGTGACCCCGGTCAGTTGATCTTCCGAAAAAGAAAGTTGTTCTGTGAATATTGATTCGCTGACAACAAAATAAAAGCAAGTTTCGAGATGAATGCAAAGATATTAATATTATAATATATTATGTGAATGTACAATACCTATACTCTAATTTAACATTTCAAATGCGTCGTTCACCATCTGTGTGCACGGCAATGCACCCGCCAAGTCGATTTAGTTTTATCCAAGTGTGCAAGCTTTCACGGCCGGCATTGTTCCAAGTCTTCATGGTTTCCGGGTTTGTAGGCCGTGGGTCCGGTGGTATTTCTACCTGACGTTTCGTCTACAACTGCGGTAGACATTCTCAAAGGCGATGTGGCAGCGGTCGAAGTGTCCTTCTTGGCGGCTCACAGGTCAGTGTGTCAGTGACTGGTGTCCTCTCTTCTTTTATGCCCAGTACCAGTGTGTTCTCTGTTCGGTCAGTAAAACCTGGACACCAGCACTCCGACATACAAAAGCAATGACCAATCGTACAAGGACGGAATACGACCGAGTAGAGAACTCACCCCCACCACTACACACTGCGCAGTTGACCAATAACAGAGAGACGGACTACGACCGAACAGAGAACACACTGGTACTAGGCATAAAAGAAAGGAGGACACCAGTCGCCGACACACTGACCTGTGAGCCGCCAAGGAGGACACTTCGACCGCTGCCACATCGCCTTTGAGAATGTCTACCGCAGTTGTAGACGAAACATCAGGTAGAAATACCACCGGACCACGGCCTACAAGCCCGGAAACCATGACGATTTAGTTTTATTGTAGATTATAGACGCGTCGACATCTCCAGTCATTAGCGTCTTTCAACTACACTAAACAACGAGGACTGTGTGGTCCAGTGGTTCGGCCTCTGGATCAAACTGTCGTGGGTTCGAATCCCGCCGCCGCTCATGGATGTTTTGTGATGTCATTTAGTTTTAAGTGAGTTATTTTATTTAATGTAATCAAGACGTTGATGACCTAAGTTATCGACGCGTCTATAATTTACAATAAATAAAAAATACACTAAATAACAACTTTCTTAAAATAACATCACAAAACATCCATGAGCGCAGGTGGAAATCGAACCCACGACAGTCTAGTCTAGAGGCTGCGGTACCAAGTACGCTATGTCGAGCACACTCAGTGCTACAATTACGTAGGGACAACAAGGGCAACTGCCCAGGCCGGCGAATTTTGGAAGGCGGTAAATTTTGGAGAAATTTGTCGCCCTTATTGCTTTATCCCCAAAAAAGATATGACACATTTTTTGAAAAATTGGTATTTTTAGAGTTCCCCTCCTCAGAAAGAAAAAAACGGAACCCTTATATAATCACTCTTGTGTCTGTCTGTACGATGTCCCCCCCCCCGAGGACAGTATGGCTCAGTTGGTAGCGTCGCGGCCTCTGAATCAGACTGTCATGGGTTCGAATCCCACCTCTGCTCATGGATGTTTTGTGATGTTATTTAGTTTTTAAGTGATATATTATGATATTTGTTGTATTTAAGACGATAATGACCTAAGTTGTCGACGCGTCTATAATCCACAATAAATAAATAAAAATAAACGATGTCTCCTCCTTTTATCAACGCAACTAGTGAGCCTAAAATTTTGAAAAAATAGGGAATGTAGGACCTCACTCATAGTGTACAGGAAAACGTAAACGAAAGTCCTAAGTCTTAATAGTATGGAACTCTCTCCACGCGACTCCGACTCGCACTTGACCGGTTTTTAGGTAGTTTTTACAAATTTCAAGATGAAAAAATCGCCATTAGAATTATTTAGATTTCTTCATGAAAAGTTTCTCTCAAATGTTGAGAATATCAGTGGTTTACTTAAAAGACGGGCTTGAGAATGGCCGAGCGTGTAGCGGTGCTGTTGTTTACATGGCGTTGCTATGGTTCCTCTATTACAAGTCCCCAGTTCCCGGGTCTTAGCCCGAGAGCTGGTAAAAGTGTCAATTGGATTTTCAATTTATTATTAAAAAAAAATAATGAATGCACTTTGTAAAACAGAAAACTTGCATATTATCATAGACATAGAAATCTAGGGACGTAGTACAAGTGAGTGGGGCCGATGAGGACGCAAGGCCCGTATTCTATTGGTCGCTTCAGTTGCGCAAAGACGCGGACGACTGCATCTGGCGCAATTGAGCATGCGCAAAGACGCGGCCAATAAAACGTGGGCATATGCAAAGCATGAACATGTCCATAAGACAGGCAAGCACCCTCCCCTGAATGATTCCCGCCTCGTCTAAAGTGGCACTTTATACTACATCCTCAGATTTCTGTATCTATGAATAGTATAGACTTGCTACTTATTTAGCAAACGTACGCATTATAAATTACTTAATATACATGCTTAATAAGCTATTTTTAAAGAGCCACTAACATTTTTATTTCAATATTATGGTATTTGATTAGGATTAGGTATATAAAAAAAAAGTTCTGACTGCGACCGTTGACGACACAGTGCACCAATAACTAAACAAACAGAACAGTGTTGCCACATTTAAAAAATGTCAGCTGTCCGTATACTCTCTACTCCACCTATTCTCACTGTTCTCTGTTGAGTGTTTTTATCCTGTAAAGTTTTTTTTCCAGTATAATGTTTTTTATGAGTTTTGAAAATAAAATAGTATGTGAAGTTATATTTTTCAGCCAAATTACA
Organism: Mongoloraphidia duomilia; assembly: GCA_039654895.1. NCBI lineage: Eukaryota > Metazoa > Arthropoda > Insecta > Raphidioptera > Raphidiidae > Mongoloraphidia > Mongoloraphidia duomilia. The sequence continues at coordinate 3,308,090 of CM077527.1, read as the reverse complement.
TAATTATCTCTGCACTATTGGGAAAAATTTTTTTTACCAACCGTTGTCACAGTCGGGATTCAAACCCGAACCTCTCCACTATCGCGGCGGATTGTGCTATCTATTTACACAACCGTGACAAATGTTTATAAACTAATTTCCCATATATGCAGAGAACGTTCTATAATTTCACTTCATGCGAGAGTGTTATTTTTTATTTAGAGTTGTAGATGTACCGTCTAACGTGTGAGAGTTATTTGCATGAAATTATTAACTTCCCACTGGAAGTTATTGTAATGGGTCCGAAAATCGAAATCAAAAAGAAAAAAAAATTTTAATGTTTCAAGGTCACTACACTATTTTTACACTACTTTTAGAAAGATGTCTGTGTGTGTGTGTGTGTGTGTACGTACGTACGTACGTATGTGTCCATTTCTTTCAAAGACGAAATCTCGAGAATGAAAAATGATATCGACTACGTTAGGGTGCCAATCGACGCGTATTAACGTAAATATGATCTGAAAGAAATTTTTTCAAAATCGGTTCAGCCGTTCTTTTTTCTTAACCAAATAACCTCCAAAAAAGTAGATTTTTCACAATATCTCGCGAATAAAAAATTATATCGACTTCGTAAGGGTGTCAATCGAGGCGTGTTAACGTCATTTTGGTCCGACATAAATTTTATAAAAATCGGTTCAGCAGTTTTTTTTTTTTTTTTTTTTTTAATTATTGATGTTTTAATGATTAAAATGATTACTTTTCTGTGTAATATCTAATTTAATTATTATTATTAAATATTTATCAAACTGGGAAGTTCGTCGTGTGGACCTCAAGGGTCGCACTTTAGTCCTAATAAACGACCCACCTCACGGCTTGTTTATTTTAATATAGCCGGTTAGGGCATCATTCAATAAGTACAGCTTGTTAGGGCAAGAGTCAATAACATATATAGAACAAAGTATTAAACACTATGTATCATTTTATAAATATTTATAAAATGTAAGATCTAATAGCAAAATTTCTACTCTGGGAACAATTCTGCCTCTAAAATATTTCATGAATCGTAAGGGAAAAAAAGTTGAATCGACAACCGCTGATTAGACAGTATTTATTCAACCTAAAAAGGTACCTATTAATCAAGGTTATTAGAGTACAGGTTGCCTCATTACATCTGACCAATCAGCGTAAGCGCGGGAATGACGTCAGCTAGAATTTAGTTTAAATCAAGTACAAAAATTGTTGAAGATTATGCTTATTTATATTAGGTGCTTCGTGCAGATTTTTTCTTAAAATTGGCAGGAGACAATAAATAGAAGAATAGATGTTAAAAAATAGGATAATTTTTATTTTTATTACAAAATTTAGGTTTTAATATCTATAATATAAACAAACAAAAAATTAAATAATGCTCAAGAAATGGCAGATCTTGTTAATTACCTATTTTTTTAAATTTAAGAAACGAATAGAATTAACTAACAAATTGATAAATTAATTATTTTATCTTTTATATTCACAAAATATTAAAAATAACCACAAAACACCATAACACTTAACAGCTATCGCAAAATTGACAACTTATCATATTTTTTTCACTAACAGAAGAATCATGTTTCTATTAGGTATTGAAAAAACATATCACACTACCATGGTTACTGTGATTTTTATTTCCAAAAATTAGCAGCGTCCATCGTCTGATCTTTTCTATTGAAGTGAGCAAGCATGGTATATTCTGAGTGACGTCATCCCCCCACTACTATCTATCGGAATGAGGCAACCTATACTCTACTAACCTTGCCTATTAATGTTTAAATAATAGTCGTTTGAATTTAAGATCTGCCTTCAAAACATTACACTAATACATTTTTCTTATTCGATAAACCATAGTTGTCAGGTGTTAGTATAATCTAGAATAATCTGATCTCACATTCGATATTAATTACTTAATTCATTTTTTATCTTAAATAATTATTGTCCGCAATTTATTATTTATAAAAATATCAACTAAACACTACACTAATATAACACTGATTAATGCGTACTGAAGAACTTTTTAGATATGCCACCTTGGTACGGTTGCACTATTAAAATATAAGTTCTTGGCTCTTTAAAACCCATTTTTCAATTTTAACATTTGTACGGTTTCTCAAGAGTTTGTATTAAATTATGTCTCTTTAATTTATACGATTCCATGAAAGACATTTTACAAATGTCACACTTTACGGTTTCTCTCCTGTATGCTTTAATTTGTGTTTTTTTAAATGAACCGCTTGTATGAAACACTTTTTACAAACGTTACACTGGTACGGTTTTTCTGCTGTATGTATGAAATTATGTATCCTTAACGTAGACGATTCCCTGAAAGATTTTTTACAAATGTCACACTTGTACGGTTTCTCTCCTGTATGTATGAGATTATGATTTTTTAAACTTTTGGACTCTCTGAAACACTTTTTACAAACGTTCACACTGGTACGGTTTCTCTCCTGTATGTATGAAATTATGTATCTTTAATTTAGACGATTCCCTGAAAGATTTTTTACAAATGTCACACTGGTACGGTTTCTCTCCTGTATGTGTTAGTTTATGCCTTTTTAATTGAACCGCTTGTATGAAACACATTTTACAAATGTCGCACTGGTACGGTTTCTCTCCTGTATGTATGAAATTATGTATCTTTAATTTAGACGATTCCATGAAAGATTTTTTACAAATGTTACACTGGTACGGTTTCTCTCCTGTATGTATGAAATTATGTATCTTTAATTTAGACGATTCCCTGAAAGCTTTTTTACAAATGTTACACTGGTACGGTTTCTCTCCTGTATGTGTTAATGTATGCCTTTTTAAATGAACCGCTTGTATGAAACACATTTTACAAATCTCACATTGGTGCGGTTTCTCTCCTGTATGTTGTAATTTATGAGTGCTTAAATTACACAACTGATTGAAACACATTTTACAAATGTCGCACTGGTACGGTTTCTCTCCTGTATGTTTTAACTTATGTATTTTTAATGAATTTGAATATCTGAAACACATTTTACAAATCTCACATTGGTGCGGTTTCTCTCCTGTATGTATGAAATTATGTTTTTTTAAACTTCCGGACTCGCTGAAACACTTTTTACAAACGTCACACTGGTACGGTTTCTCTCCTGTATGTTTTAACTTATGACTTTTTAAAGAATTTGAGTGTCTGAAACATATTTTACAAATCTCACACTGGTACGGTTTCTCTCCTGTATGCTTTAATTTATGAGTTTTTAAATCATCACTTCGTCTAAAACACATTTCACAAATGTCACACCGGTACGGTTTCTCTCCTGTATGTTTTAAGTTATGATTTTTTAAAGTAACCTTTAGTCGGAAACACATTTTACAAATCTCACACTGGTAAGGTTTCTCTCCTGTATGCTTTAATTTATGAGTTTTTAATTCATAACTTCGTCTAAAACACATTTTACAAATGTCACACTTGTACGGTTTCTCTCCTGTATGTTTTAATATATGACTTTTTAATTGACATGCATATTTGAAGCACTTTTGACAGATGTCACACTGGTATGATTTCCCTCCTGTAGAAGTTGCTGATTTTTTTAATAATACGTTGCGAAACTCGTTAGACTTTTCGTTTAAATTTTGACGTTTACTGGGACGTTCAATTCTGTTCGCATTATCTTCATTAGAACGAAGACATTCGACGTCTTTAATATTTTCGGAGCACAGGCTACTATCGCCTTCTTTTAACGGTATGAATGTTTCTTCCGACTTCACCGCTATTTTCCCCGTCATGCCATTTTCAAATTTAAGAAAACACTCAAAGTTTCCAGGCGTATTTACACCGACTTTTGTATCACCAATTTCTATCATTGAATCTTCGCAATTGATTTCACTGCCATCACACGTAGATAGAGTTTCTATTGCGTCAGCACACTCTGATGGAATTAAAGAATTATCATCCATTGGTTCATCTTTAATTTCGGATTTTAAAGATATTTCGTCGTTGATTTGATTTATGGGGGTAAAATTTACAAGCACTTCTTGTTTTGAAAAAAAGTTATCAAACTCATCACTAATTTCAAAAGGTTCACACTTTGTAGTGACATCAGCATTATCCTTCTGGCTTACGGAATTATCAGAAGGTTCTTCGAGGGCCGATTCAACCTCGATCTGCATTTGACAGTCGTTCAACTGCTGTAGATAGCGCTGCAGTGTTCTATCAGACCGCATTGCTTGCATTTGGAACTGGTGAAATGTCTTTAGTTGAGTGAAACACAATTGGCAAATATAGTTCGGCATCTTATTGTGTCTAGTAATCTGCGACAAAATTACATAATAATTACAATTTTCATTTAATTTAGTATAGCATAAAACAGTTCTAATTGATTTGATCTTAGGGCCAGCGCACACATGATATTTTTTGTACCGAAAACGCGTGACTTGGCAACCGTATTGAAATGGGAGCTTCGTAACAGCTCTGGTGTTTAGTCAGTGGATCGGCAAAACTAAACAAGTCTGTTTTTGGTGATATAATAATGAAAGATTTAGCCCTAGGGTTGAAGCACATATTTTATGCTTTTGTTGTTTGCTAAATAAAAAAAAAATAATGAAAGATGAAATTTGGAAACACTGAAATGTGTAGACACTGGCTGTTATTATTTTAATTTGCGTAAACAAGGGCCGACTGTGACAATGTTTGTACCTACACACTCTCGCTAATACACGAACAAGTAGCTCTGTATGAAATGATTAAAAAAATGTAAAAATTGGAGCCGATTCATTTTGTGGACAGAACCTGTGTTCCTACCAAAATATTCATGTCGCCGTCGTCTGTTTTCCGATTTGTTAGCTGACAAAAAATGACAAATAAATAATTGTGCGGCTCAAAATAGTTAGAATTTATTATTTTTTTGTTGAAAATTTACATTCTGTGACACTGCCGGCCCTGTCCATAATTATTTAACGTTCCTAGATAATTATGTCACAGTCGCTCGACACTGTCACAAATGCTATTAAAATTTTGTAAAAAAGGATTTCATTCAGTGTGCAGATAAGACCAAGGCAGCAGTTAATATTGTCAGAGAAAATTATTCACAATAAAACGAGCAATTTAGTCGAATTACTACCAACACGGTAATTGATTATTAATATTGAAAAGCTTTTAAATACACTACTCCAAAAAATTAACGCACCACTAAAAAGTAAGCAAAAGTTTAAAGTAATTTTTCGTCAAAACTACTGGTTCAATTTGGACGATTTTTTTTTGAACGACAGATTGTCTCTTCCAGAAAGTTAGTGTACTACTGTATTCGCATAGAAACCTATTTTTTATAAATAGCGGGTGTATCAATCATGACGTGTTTTTTTCATAAAATTCGTAACAACCTGTGGAGTTCAACAGTTACAGTATCAAATAAAAATTGAAATCAAACTGTAGCCTTATCTTTTCATAACATTTTGTTTTTTGATTTACTCTATTATCTTTGCTACTACAGGAGAAAAACAATTTTATAGCATAGCATGATTTTATTGATTTTAATTAGCATTATAAACGTAACAAGGTATGGAAAAACAGGGAATAACAGTAATTGACATCAGCTAATTACAGAAGTCAAAAAGTACTTCATAGAAGTGTATTTTCAGTGTTGGTATTTTTTGCAAAATCTTTTATTTGCACCAAAATGCCACGAAATCTTACTCACTACTGACACTTTCGTACCTTTTTTCTTCAAATTTTGTTTATTTTTTTCATTGTTAAATTTGGATTTTAATTTTCAATAAAATCATGTTGTGCTATAAAATTGTTTTTCTCCTGTAGCAGCAAAGATAATAGAGTAAATAAATAATGAACTAAAAAGTAAAAAATAATTAATTTTATTGTAAAAAACCGTGGGGTAGTATGAAAATATGATACAAAGCACCCCACGGTTTTTTACAATAAAATTAATTATTTTTTACTTTTTAGTTCATTAAAGCGTGTTTTTTAGTTTTTTTAAATTATAATTTATTTTTGCTTTTTTAGTCCTGGAGATCCTGGTCAGGATAATGGGACAAACTTATGGAATTATTGTATTGTAATCGGTCCTTGATAAGTGTGCAAAGTTTCAGTTCAATCTGAAGTTTTTTGCTTTTTTTTTAGTCCTGGAGATCCTGATCAGGATAATGGGACAAACTTATTGAATTATTGTATTGTCGTCGGTCCTTGATAAGTCGACAAAGTTTAAACTAAATCTGACCGTTCAAAGTTGGTCAAAATCAAGTTCAAAGAAGTCGGTTACAAACTGACAAACAAGCAAGCACGCAAACATACAGGTGAAGCTAATATAAGCGTGTTAATTAAAATCAATAAAATCATGCTATGCTATAAAATTGTTTTTCTCCTGTAGTAGCAAAGATAATAGAGTAAATCAAAAAACAAAATGTTATGAAAAGATAAGGCTACAGTTTGATTTCAATTTTTATTTGATATTGTAACTGTTGAACTCCACAGGTTGTTACGAATTTTATGAAAAAAACACGTCATGATTGATACACCCGCTATTTATAAAAAATAGGTTTCTATGCGAATACAGTAGTACACTAACTTTCTGGAAGAGACAACCTGTCGTTCAAAAAAAAAAATCGTCCAAATCGAACCAGTAGTTTTGACGAAAAATTACTTTAAACTTTTGCTTACTTTTTAGTGGCGCGTTAATTTTTTGGAGTAATGTATATACAGGGTGTCCTCAGGGACACTTAACACACGCCTACCACATGTTCCTGAGACCAAAATAAGCCGATTTAAGCAAACTTACCTTGTTACAAAATTGCTTAGTTTGGGCGCTATACGGCCCTGAAGTTACAATTTTGAAATAGTTTTTTTGTTATAAATTTAAAACGGCGTGTGTGATTTTGCTAAAATTTGGCACGTTGACATAGTTTTATGGAACAGAAAAACCCATGTTAAAATTATGATTAATATTAATCCATAGGCGTAGAACTCGGGTTTTTTAATATTTGAACGTTTCAGATTTCTACGCCAATGGAAGAAAAGGAGTTTAAGTATAAAATTTAGATTCAGTAATTTATTTGTTACAAAAAAGCTACTCTTAATAAGACTCGATTACTCTCAGGGTTTTTGAGAAATTTGCATTTTAATAATAAGTTGATCAATAATTATACGTTGATAATAATAAGTTGATCAATAAACAAATAAGATGGCCAAGCTTTTTTCTAAGAATAAAACTGGAGATAATGAAGAAGTCATGCAAAGATTAAATTAATTTTCTTCGTCGTATAATTCTTTGCATGCGTGAAAATGGTGGACACTTTGACCACTTTTTATGACATATTTATTTATTTCTATTCATGTTTTAGTAGCTTTACATTATTTTGTAAAAATTACTGCAAATTGTTAAAATACAAATTTCTCAACCATGAGAGTAATCGAATCTTATTAAGTGTAGCTTTTTTGTAGCAAATAAGTAACTGAATCTAAATTTTATACTTAAACCCCTTTTCTTCCATTGGCGTAGAAATTTGAAACGTTCAAAAATTAAAAAACCCGAGTTCTACGCCTATGGATTAATATTAATCATAATTTTGATATGTTTTTTTTGTTCCATAAAACTATGTCAACGTGCCAAATTTCAGCAAAATCGCACAAGTCGTTTTAAATTTATAACAAAAAAACGATTTCAAAATTGTAACTTCAGGGCCGTATAGCGCCCAAACTAAGCAATTTTGTAAGAAGGTAAGTTTGCTTAAATTAATTGGCTTATTTTGGTCTCAGGAACATGTGGCAGGCGTGTGTCAAGTGTCTTTGAGGACACCCTGTATATAATAAGTATTTAAGTCGTTTAAAAACTAAAACTGCCACTGAGTGAAATCTTTTGAAATTAGTATTAAAAATTTATCTGTTGAGAATTTATTAAATATTCTTATTTTGAGAAAGAAAATAATTTAAAATTATTAAAAACAAACTTTGATTAAATAAAATCATTCAACAGCAAGAGAAGCTCTCATTCACGCTTCCAAATTTACAAAACGTTGCAATTAATTGAAAAAAAATGTTTATCTTGCAGAGTTGCCAGTTGCCACTTAACATACTCTGTCTCAAAAACATTGTCATCGGCAAACACAAAAGCTAAGATTCTACCTAATACACACCTTGATTTTTAAGTTAATTTTTAGACGGAATAGAACATGTTAAGAGAACTGATTTTCTCCTTTCAAGCAATCTTTTCCGATTTTCCGAAAAAAAAGTATGAAATTAATAACAGTTCTCACTAAAAAATTAACTAAAAAACCTGTGTGTGTTAATAGGGAGAATTTTACCCTGAAAATTGATCTATATTAAAGTTTAATATTTTATGAATTTTTAACATTCAAGTCGTCAACTTACTTGAATAGGAGCACATTCCATTATTATATCTGCTATACATTTTCCCAATTCGGAGGAAAACCAAAATACGTCTGCCATAGTCACATCGCGTGATAGACATAATCTGCACATTTGAGTTAAACCATCACCAGTTATTTTTAATTGTTTCATTTTTAATTATAATATTATTGTAGGCCGTTTTCAAAATCACAAAAATTCCTGTCATGAATTTATTGTAGATACAAGTAAATAAATTAGAGATGTGTCGTTCACGCTGGACCCGTTCACTGTGAACGGGTCCAATAAGTGAACGATTATGAACGAATCTGAATTCAGTTCCCAATCGGATCTGGTTCAGTTTGTAGGTAAACGGTTTAACCAACTCCGAGACCGACTGACTGACGAACGATGAACGAAATTGATAGGTCATTATCAGGTAAGAACAGTCTGTAGGTAAACCGGACCGACTGACTGACGAACGATGCGAACGAAATTGATAGGTCCTTATCAGGTAAGAAATAAAGTTTAAAACTACCAGTACATTCTATTCTTACTCTATAGAATCTATTGTTTTATATGTGAATTTTTTGTTTTTTTTTCATCTTTATATTGAATTGGAAATTTTAAGTTTTGTGTGTTTTTTTATAAATGTGGCATGTAGAATGTATCCAGATCTTTATTTTGAATTGTTTTTTTTTTAAATAAATGTGACATTAATGTAGGTATCTTCATTGAATGAATATTATATGAATTTTGTTATTACTAATAAATAAACGCGCGTTAAAATTAATAAAATAAATACGATAATCAAAAATCATCAGTCATCAAATTTAGAAGACCGAATCACCAGATCCTGTAACAGGCTGTAACACAGTGTACGTAAAAGGAATTTCGGTAGCGCATACTCACATAGAGATCATGGAGCCACTGGATCACTTGATCCGTTCAATCAGACCCGTTCATTAGGTGAACGAGATCCGGTTGGAACGAATCTTCGTTGTGACCCGGACCGCCCATCTCTAAAATAAATGCTTGACGATTTGCATCAAGTGTTGCCAACGATAAAAAGTGCCTCCCACCAGATGACAGATTGAAAACCACTAGAAAACCACCAAAATTGGTAATGCGAATGTAGCGACGTAGCGTCTAGCGAGCAAAAATGTCATTGAAAATAAGCAAAATTAAAAAAAAATTGTTTGGAGAAATTAAAAATTTCTAAGGGTAAGTTCGGTTTTGCACTCGATTGATCGAGCCGAGCGAACAGATTTTTGGTCACGTGACAAGCGAGCAAATCGAGCCATCTAAACAATTCCGAACGTAATCTAGCAGATTTTTCCAAACGTCAGAATAAAATGGCGCCATAAATTAAATTCTTATTATTAAAGCCGAAATATATTCTTATTGCTCCTCATTTTGATTTAATTCAACATTGTTATAATAATAAATCATAATTCACAATTTTTTCGTTTTGTTCCTTTAATTTAAAATTAATAGTACTACCGGTTGTTGATTTTTTCGACCCATAGATATAATAAATATTTTATTTAATCATTCTGTGCGATATAGACTTATTGGTTATTACTATTCTTTGAATAAATATTATTCGTGTATTTTTACCTATTGAAAAATTACCTCATATAAACAAACTTCGAAATTTATCCATTCTCACAACAAGTGTTTCCGCTCATTTTTAAAATGAATGCTCTGAAGATGGTTAAATCTGCTTGCTCGCTCGCTTTCCTCGGAGCTCATAGAGCGTGCTCGATCACCTCCAGATTTTAAATCCGAACGCAGGATTGAGATCTTTCAGAGCATATAAATGTTAAATTCGAACGCATTGGGGCACTCAGATCGATCTGAGCTCAAAACCGAACTTACCCTAAATAATGATTAACATATTTTCTTGTTCATAATGTTTAAGGTCCCAATTTCTATATAAAAATACATTATTTTTCTTTGCAGATCCATAATATTGATGGTAAATTTGTCATAAAATGTGTATTCAAATTCTTTGAAGGTGACTTATTTTTTACTTATAAAAAATCTACATTTCCTGATTGATATTTTTTTTTTTTTATTATAACAAGAAAAAACAAAAATGTGTCTGATTGATATTGATTTATTATAAAAAATAAATATAGACATGCCGCGTGACGTCACCCACACTGAGAACGGCATTGCGTAGAGAAATTCAAACTTTGAAGTAGTAGCAGCATAACTTTGTTATTTTTAAAGATATTTCAAAAATTCTTTCGCCATTAATTTTGTAATTTTTAGAACTATTATTAAGACTAAAAAAGGGAAACTTCCTAATTGTCGACGACAACCTAACCTCATTTTTAATAATGGGGTGTTTCGAATCGATAATTAAAATATCTCGAGATGTTATTCAAAATCATTTGAAAGTTTTTTATACCTTTAAAAAATATCTTTGCACAATGAACTTGCAGTGTAAAGTGTTCTGCAAGGAAGATTGAATGAGCATTATTTCACAGACCAGTATTGAATAGTGATTAGGTACTTTCGTCTTTTATCTTCCTCTGTTCAATGAAGCACTGCATGCAGGTGATTCTCTCAAGTCTCAAAGTTGTCGCGACTCACTTCATTGTCATTAGTTTCAAATTTCAGTGTTACCAAACTAACATAAGAAATTCAAATATTCCAAAAAATTTAACACCAATTTTAATTACGAATAAATGAAAATACTCGAATCTCACCATACCACCAGATATCCCACTGCCCACTAGATGACAAATTTTAGTCACTAAATAGGCAGCTGATTCCATCAAATCTAGTGAGAATCCCACTAAGTTGGCAAAGCTGTAATTGCATGCATTTCTACGGTCATGACTCATGAGGGTGTAACAACTATTGGCTCTTAGGCATTTTTGAAAACGAAAGTGTTTGTCGCTTAAATAAATCGAGCATTTATGAGAGTGCTTGATGATCGATACTTCTTCAAGCACTTAGGCTAAATGCTTTGCCCAGCTCTGATCTCCGTTAATACTTATTGTATTGAAATGAAATAAAACGCCATTGTGTTTGTGGCAATAATTCCTAATTAGGAAACAGTCATATATGAATTTTATTTTTACAGCCTCATTCAGTATAAACTTTAGTGTAACTTGTGCTCATTCAGGTACAAATTTACCATCGGAGATAAAGGAGTGTCAGAATTCATTATTCACAGAATTTGTTATGCATTTTAAAAAATTTTCTGCCAAAGTAAAATAAATATAACAAATATTTTTTAAGAAAGAAAATCTCGTTTCTATAATTTCTATTTAAATTTTATACAACATATCTATTTTTACAGCACCAGTAGCGAGTTTCCTGTAAGATCTAATAGCAAAATTTCTACTCTGGGAACAATTCTGCCTCTAAAATATTTCATGAATCGTAAGGGAAAAAAAGTTGAATCGACAACCGCTAATTAGACAG
>CM077527.1:3277602-3296208 GCA_039654895.1 Mongoloraphidia duomilia | reverse complement strand
CCGGCAACTGTTCGGTATTCGGACTAAATTTACTATCCGGCCGGATACCGGATAGTAGGTCAATATCCAGCGGATACCGGATTTTCAAAAAATTAAGAATATTTCACGAAATTGACTTTATTTATTTTACATATAAGTCTAAACATAAATAAAACCACTATATCTTCAAATCAAAACAACGTTTATTATTCTTTTTAACAAAAAAAAAATTAGTACTCATACTGAACTAGGCCCAAACAGGCGATCTTTTCTTTACCGATGGCATCATTCGCTCACTTCAATCATGCACAACGGAGCCCAAATTCATTCGAATCCTCTCTATCGATCTTCGCGGGCTCGCTCAGATCTACTTATGTTCCAATATTGCAATGGTAATGTTCGGCCGAATATCCAGCTTATAGGGTGGCCGAATAACCGGTCCGGCAAAACAGCTATCCGTTTCATCTCTAATATAGACCATTGCTATAGAAAATTGTTTACTGAAAGGTTGTCATTGTGTTTGTTTTTTACTTGTATTGGGACCCGTCAAATGAGCATATGACATCTGGTGGCAGAAAATTATATCAAAACGGGGGAAAATTTTACATGCTAACAGTGCAAATTTATCGTGAAATTGGTTATTACAAGAATAAAAAAAACTCGGGTCGCAGTGCCAAAACCCTGCCGACAATATAGTGTATTTGCTAATACAGGCATTGTGGCATTATTATGTAAACTTAAGTTTGTTTTTTGACAAAATAAAAAATTTAACCCCTTAATACAGCCCTTAAAATAATTAAATTTTTCTAAATTTCAATATTAGACATGGATTTCATCAATACACCCAATTAAATACACCCTTCCATATCTAAGTAAATCCGTATCAACAAACTAGTGTTTTCATAAAATTTGAAAGTCCGGTCCTGTCGGGCCGATTTTATTAAAATTTTAGCAGCACATTTTAATCTTTACTAAAGAGTTAAATTTCAATTTTGAAACGATTCTGACAAATTTTTCGGTATTTTTGGGCCCAAAAACTTTTTGGAACCCCTAAATACAACCCTGAAAATGGTCCGATCGGGCCCATTTTAAATAGGCTTCTTGCGGTGATGGGTTCCAATGTGTGTACCAAATTTCGTTTCAATCGATTAAGTCTGTCGAGAGTTATCGTGTACACACATATATATAAATATATATATATATAAATATATAAATATATATATATATATATATATATATATATATAAATATATACATACATATATATATAAACATTTTTAAAAATGGTGCCAAAGTGTTCAGGAGGCTATGAAACGTCGAGAAATTTTGGTCCGACCCCTAGGTCCCACCATCCGACCGACGCCAATAGTGTATGTGCCATATGGCAAATACACTAACAAGTAAAATAAACAAAAAGTTTATCGAAAATGGAATTTGCGACGTTTTCTAATATCATGGCATTAAACACTATCAGTTATTGCCTTGTAAAACTTACTTTACAGCGAATTCTTTTTTAATGAAATGTGGAAAAACTGTATTTATGAATTAAAAAAATATTTTATATTAATAATAAGATGTACTCATTATCATACTGTACTACAATAGTTAAATCTCTGAATATTGACAAAATTAGGACTAATTATGTGTATACAAATATTTTGAGGTTAGTAACTTACCTACTTATTACAATATAACATATTATGTTGCAGTTATGTGTTTACATTATTCACCTAACACAGCCTTAAAGGAGCATTGAACGGATAATTAATTTCGTGGAGATTTTCTTTTAATTTTGATGTTTTTTAAGCAATATTCCGTAAAGATTACTACTTTTGACAGTTCATTTTTCATGGATTTTTCTCGTTATATTTCCGACATTTGATAATATGTTCGGCTTTGAGAATCTGTTTCCTTCACCGAAATTCCATTGTTTAGGCCCAATCACAAATTGCACTTACATATTTTATCATTTCTTATCACTTTGAAAATCACAAAATTACACGCAAAAGTATACCCCGTATATGAAATTTCCCCCCTTCTGCGCCATGTTTTTTAAATTCCACCTATCTGACAGATCCCAATAAAATCAAATATTTGAATTTTTATTGTAACTTTTGAATGTACTTATACCATAACGATTGCCTAAATTAGATTCATAGCATTCTCGAGGACAGTATGGCTCAGTTAGTAGCGTCGCGGCCTTTGAATCAGACTGTCGTGGGTTCGAATCCCACCTCTGCTCATGGATGTTTTGTGATGTTATTTAGTTTTAAGTGATATGTGATATTTGTTGTAATTAAGACGCTAATGACCTAAGTTGTCGACGCGTCTATAATCCACAATAAATAAATTCATAGCATTCTCGGATTTTCCCTATGTTACCTTTTCTAAGCCATATCCGGTATATTACTTTATCTTGACCAGTGGTGGATTTAGGCCTAGGCCCGCGAGACCCGGGCCTAGGGCGGCAACATTTGAAGGGCGGCAGAATTAAGAAGGCGCCTGAACCTAAACCTTTTTCCCGGGCGCTGGAAAGTCAAAATTGATAAAGTTTTCCGTCAACTGTGAGATTGAATTTTATTATTTTCTCTCTCACTGTTACACTGTAGAAAATAACTAATATGTGGAAGTTTTCTGAAGATTTTGACATTTGTGCATAAAATTCTGTAATTTCGAGCTTTTGTGCAGTATTTTTTCTTCAAAAAAAAAAAAAAATGTGCGCGCCTAAGGAAAATCGGTTCTTTTAACTATTCTATAGCGATAGGCACAGTGGCGGCTCCTCCATTAGGTCAATTGGTCAATGACCTCCCTGGAAATGTAAAATGAAAAAAAGAAAAAAAACATTTAGAATTTAGAAAATAAAATTTTAAAAAATATTAAAAACTTAAACCAAATAAGTATTCTGTTTCAACAAATGCAGAATACTAATAAGTAATAGTATACCTAATTCTTAAGTTCTGTATCAAATACAATTCTGTATCAAAATAAAGAATCACGCTGTGGGTCAAATAAAAATTTGCCCTCATGTACAGAGATATGGCTATCGAATCGGAACCAATCGGACGCTACGCTACACGACTTACACAGCTATGATCTGTTCATCGTACATCATCGTTTCGGTCAACAGCCGTATGTCGTCAGACGCTGTGACGTATGAATGGTTAATATTTTTTACCCACTCTACAAATCCTGGCACGTTCATATTATATTATTATTGTTAACGGTTAAACAATTAGAAATTTATTATTTACTAATGTAAAAATGTTTGTTGTGCAAACTATTAAAAATCTGAAAATTAATAATGGTTTAAATTATGATAAACGTTTAGAGTTTAAAAAATATGGTCGCCCACGACCATCACTTAAAATAATACAAACCAGTAAGGACAAAAACAAAGATTCAATGTACGATATATCTGAATGGATTTGTGGGTGTGAAGTGACCAATTCATTTTATTGTTTCATTTGTTTACTTTTTTCAAATTCAAATGACTCGCTATGGTGCAAGAACGGTCTAATAGACTTAAAACATTTAAAAGAAAAAGTAAAGAAGCATGCTTCATCCGCAGATCATATGAATAGTGCTATTGATTATGGTACGCTCGGTCGTGTTGACATTCAGTTACAGTTGAGCAGTGCTTACCGAAATAAAATTAAAGAATATAATGAAAATGTGAATAAAAACAGATATGTCTTAAATAAAATAATCGACTGCATAAAGTTTTGCGGCGCCTTCGAGTTAGCTCTACGAGGACACGACGAAACCGAGTCATCGGAAAATGCCGGCATATTTCGGGGGCTGATAAATTTTGTTTCCGAGTTAGATTCCATTTTTACAGCTCATTTGGTCCAAAGTATAGTATTTAAAGGTACTTCTATTTTAAGCATTGAAAAGTCGTTTATCAAAGATATTAAAAACTTTAATGAACTTGTAATCGATCATTTTGCCAACAGCAAGGATAGACGAATTCATCTAAAATATAAATCACTTTAATTAATGTAAGTACTCACTACGCTTTTTTGATATTAGGTACTTTATATTTTGTTTTGTTTTTTTGTTTTTTTTTTGTATAAAATTGACCTCCTGACCTAAAGGAACACGAGCCGCCACTGGATAGGCAGTTGTTTCATTTAAAAATTTACGAAATAAAACATCCGTCCATCCAGTAGAATTTTACCGCATGGACATATCATCCATACGGATATGACAGGCACGCACCATCCCCTGAATGAATGGGGTCTATTACGGATCGTTCTCGTTATCCTGATCTCGATAAAATTCTCTCGCTATTTTATAATTTATAGCGATGGTAATAGCGATAATGGATAAAAATGCGATTACCGATGGCCTCTCGCCATTCACATCGCTATTGTAAAAACGCTATTATACACTCGCTATCTCTATAGTAACTTTTCATTCTAAAACAAATTTCAACACAATTACCTAGCAGCAGAGCAGCTTGACAAGCTGTTAAACTAAGTCAGAATTTAAAAAAATTACCAAGGAACAGTGTAATAATTTATGTGGGCATTTTTTACAGCAAAATCCTAAGGAGATAAAATTAAAATTTCGAGAATTAACGAAAAACTTGAAATAAAATAATATTTTTTTTCGCTTCTCAATGATTCTTTGATATTTTATTTAATTTTCTCAAAATACAAGTCGCGTATAAAATAGTTTTTTTTTTATTAACCCCTCGCCATCACTCTTTTTACACTTAAATATGTCAGCAAAAGTCAATAATTAGCCGCACAGTACCTATAATTTCCTTTTATTTTGAAATTTTTGCTCATATATCTCCTTTATATATTATCATTTCTTATACTAAAAGAAGTTCAAGTAAACATCCAAAAGGCATTTTAATCTTTAAATTACAAAGAATATGAATAAAATCGCACTTATCAAAGTGTTCTCGAGTACACGCAAAATATAGCGAGAATAGATAAACAAAATAGCGAGTTTTATTCCGTAATCGCGTTTTGAACAAATTGTCGCTGTCACCAACATATGGAGTCACGTGACTCGCTAAACATAGCGACATACATCCGTAAAAAAGTTGATCACAAAGTGACACACAATGAAAAAAATATCTGTTAAAGGACACGGCTTAAGTGCAATGTGTCGGTTGTGTTTATCAAAAGGCGTTACGCTATTAGATATATTTTATTTTTCGTCCGAAATGAGAAATGAACTATCAAACATTATCATGTGGTGTGCTCCCGTTCAGGTAAGTACTTTTCAAAGATCATCAATATGTTTTATGTGATAATACATTGATTTTAAATAGATTTAAAGTTATAACAGCTGATTTTATTTTATGATTTACCTTCAAACTAAGATGCATACTTTGTATTTTGTGGATAATACAGAAGATCCTGAATTGTATGTACACGTTCTATACAAGAATAAAATGAAAGTTAAATCTGTAGCCTAAAAAATGTGTCATTATTAGTGGCATAAATAATACAGAATTTTTATTTACTTTATATTTAACGAAGTGTACCACATTGTGAATTTTCGAACATTTATTATTATCTAAATTCTAAGCGCATTATGCCTTTAACTCTCGATTTTCAGATAAGAAGACATGATAATATGCCCAATTTCATCTGTCGCTTATGTTACACTCAACTCAAGAAAATTCATGAGTTCCAGTTGCAAATAATACAGTCTGATAAAACACTGCGACGCTATCTACAGCAACTGCATGTTTCTGACAAACAAATCAGATCTGAATATTCCATTCAGAAATCTTCTGAGAAACATTTAATCCATAAAACCAATCATTTGGATGTCACTGTTAAAAGTGAATCTACAGTGTTTCATGATATATTTGGCACGACCCTCAACTGGAAAGAAATGGCTCCTATAAATTATAATTCATCAAACAAAATCAACGAAGAAATGTCTTTAAAATTCGAAATCAAAGACGAACCAACGACTGACCATTCATTAAATCTAACAGAATGTGCTGATGATACAGTTGAAAGATTATCCAACGGTTATGGTAGTGAAATCGTCTGCGAAGACTCAAAGGTCAATATTAGCTACGACACTAAATTGAGCGAAAACATGCGTTTTATCGGGGAAGATGGAAATTTTAAATCAGCGAACAATATTCACCAGGAAATATCTTTAAAATTTGAAATCAAAGACGACGCGCCGTATGATAATTCATTAAATATAACAGAATGTACTGATGTTACATGAAAACTTCATCTAAGAGTGACGGTATTGAAATATGCAGCGAAAACTCGAAGATCGATAATGACCACTTATCGGAGAACAATGTAGCAGAATGTCGGGGCCAAAGTGAGGAAGAGAAGAAAAATATTTCGGTAAATTATGAGAAACTTAAAAAAGCAACTAAAAAGAAGTATCACTGTAAAATTTGTAATAAGAGAACTTTCACATCTTTAAAATTGAAAATACACATGCGTATACATACTGATGAGAAACCATACCAGTGTGACGTTTGTAAAAAGTGTTTCAAACGATTAGACAATTTAAATGTTCACAAACGCACACATAATGGTGAGAAACCATACCAGTGTGGCGTTTGTAATAAGCGTTTTAACCATTTATGCAATTTAAATAATCACAAACACACACATACTGGTGAGAAACCATACCAGTGTGGCGTTTGTAATAAGTGTTTCAGCCGTTTAGACTCTTTAAATCATCACAAACGCACGCATACTGATGAGAAACCATACCAGTGTAGCGTTTGTAAAAAGTGTTTTAAACAAATAAGCAATTTAAATGTTCACAAACGCACACATACTGGTGAGAAACCATACCAGTGTAGCGTTTGTAAAAAGTGTTTTAAACAATTAAGCAATTTAAATGTTCACAAACGCACACATACTGATGAGAAACCATATCGGTGTGACGTTTGTAAAAAGTGTTTCAGGCATCTAAACAGTCTAAATATTCACAAACGCACACATACTGGTGAGAAACCATACCAGTGTGGCGTTTGTAATAAGTGTTTCAAGCATCTAAACAGTCTAAATAATCACAAACGCACACATACTGGTGAGAAACCATACCATTGTGGCGTTTGTAATAAGTTTTTCAGCCAAATGAGTGGTTTAAAGTATCATAAACGTATGCATACTGACTAGAAACCCTTATCAGTGTGACGTTTGTATTCCAATTAACTCACTTGAATACTGTAACAAACTCTTCTGTTAATCTCACAAGCTCACATCTAAAAACTTTTTATAAAAAAGTCTTCTGAAAAGATGAAAATAATTCAATTTTGAGGTTGGCGCCAATTCAATAACTAAATTTTTTTTTTATATATTATACTTTTATTAAATTGGCGTCGACCTCATAATTGTATTATTTTTGTCTTTTTTGAACGAGGTTTTTTTTAAATTCTTCATTTTTACTTTTTAGTGACTGCAATTACGTAGTCAGTAGTTAAAAGACTTCTTTCTTGATATTTGATTACTAAACTAAAAAAAAAAAAACTACTGAACCGATTTAAGGGGCAGCTAATTCAAAAATTAAAAAAAAAATCTCTTTATTTTAACCAAACAAATATTTCGAGATATATGGGATCCGTCATATAGGTGGAGCTTCAAAAACATGGCGCAGACGTGGGGAAATTTCATATACGGGGTATACTTTTGCGTGTAATTTTATGATTTTCAAAGTGATAAGAAATGATAAATATAAGTGCAATTTGTGATTGGACCGGTACGAATCCTAAACAAAGGAATTTCGTTGAAGGAGAACGGATTCTCAAAGCCTGGCATATTATCAAATGTCGGAAATATAACGAGAAAAATCCATGCAAATGAACTGTCAAAAGTAGTAATCTTTACGACATATTGCTTAAAAACATCAAAATTAAAAGAAAATCTCAACGAAATTAATCATCCGCGCTCAATGCGTCTTTAAGGCTGGGTTAGGTGAATAATGTAAACACATAACTGTAACATAATAAGTTATATTGTAATAAGTAGGTAAGTTACTAACCTCAAAATATTTGTATACGAAGTTAATCCTGTAAATTTGTCAATCATCAGGGATTCAACTATTCTAGTGCAGTATGGTAACAAGTACATCTTATTATTAATATAAAATATTTTTTTAATTCATAAATACAGTTTTTCCACGTTTCATTAGAAAATAATTCGCTGTAAAGTAAGTTTTACAAGGCAATAACTGATAGTGTTTAATGCCACGATATTAGAAAACGTCGCGAATTCCATTTTCGATAAACTTTTTGTTTATTTTACTTGTTTTATTCTTGTAATAACCAATTTCACGATAAATTTGCACTGTTAGCATGTAAAATTTTCCCCCGTTTTGATACAATTTTCTGCCACCAGATGTCATATGCTCATTTGACGGACCCCAATAGATAATATCGTTTCGTTAGATAAGTTCAAAATCGTGAACTGCCACTGTGAATTAGTTTTTGGTTTATTTTTCTTATCCTTCTCGGGGGAAGGGGGATTGGCCTCCCGTAATCGGCGCCTATGGACACACGCACACCTAACGAACGTGACAATTAACCACTGAACTTTGTAGGTACTAATATGGATAAAAAAATTGCTAAATTAGAATAAAAACTTCAGGTAAGGCTTGTAATCTGATTCTTTCTATAAAATTCGATCAATTTTCTGACAGTTCAAAATAAAACTTAATTTAATAGTAATATTATTATTTGAGATATGTATTAGGATGTCCAAAATTTAAAATGCCTACATTTTTGAATATTTTATAATTTTATGTCAGAACTAGTAATCATTTTGACTAAGTTATTTATACAAAGCCATTTGTAAACCGACATTGAATATTATTTTTTATTTAATAGAGCATCCTTCAGGTGGTCCCACATAAATTTTACTTAAATCGGCCCAGTAAAATTATTAAGAAAAAAATCGGCCAATTGCGAGTCAGACTCGCGCATCGAGGGTTCCGTAATAAGGAGTTAGATAGGGGTAAAAAATTAACATTTAATTATTTAAGTTTGGTTTTAAAAAGTTTTTTTTCGTATATTTTATTTTGTTCTTTTTAAAATACGGTAAAATTTTACCGTATCAAATTTTATTAAATTAATTTTTGAAAAATTCCAAAATGTTTACATGATATAAAATAATTAATTTTATTGTAAAAAAGCGTGGGGTGCTTTGTACCATATTTTCATACTACCCCACGCTTTTTTACAATAAAATTAATTATTTTTTACTTTTTAGTTCATTAAAGCGTGTTTTTTAGTTTTTTTAAAATATAATTTATTTTTGCTTTTTAGTCCTGGAGATCCTGGTCAGGATAATGGGACAAACTTATGGAATTATTGTATTGTAATCGGTCCTTGATAAGTGTGCAAAGTTTCAGTTCAATCTGAAGTTTTTTGCTTTTTTTTTTTAGTCCTGGAGATCCTGGTCAGGATAATGGGACAAACTTATGGAATTATTGTATTGTAATCGGTCCTTGATAAGTGTGCAAAGTTTCAGTTCAATCTGAAGTTTTTTGCTTTTTTTTTTTTTAGTCCTTGAGATCCTGGTCAGGATAATGGGACAAACTTATGGAATTATTGTATTGT
This sequence comes from Mongoloraphidia duomilia, assembly GCA_039654895.1. Lineage (NCBI taxonomy): Eukaryota > Metazoa > Arthropoda > Insecta > Raphidioptera > Raphidiidae > Mongoloraphidia > Mongoloraphidia duomilia. The sequence continues at coordinate 3,286,664 of CM077527.1, read as the reverse complement.
ACTCGGTCCTTGATAAGTGTGCAAAGTTTAAACTAAATCTGACCGTTCAAAGTTGGTCAAAATCAAGTTCAAAGAAGTCGGTTACAAACTGACAAACATACAAGTGAAGCTAATATAAGCGTGTTAAAAAAGCACGTATCGCCTCATTTAGATTTGAACCCGGCTGCGTAATTCCGGACCACTGTGTTTTCACAGTTCAATACAGAGTGCCACATAACGTTTAATATTCTCTATTAAACTCTGCTTCGTAGAAGGAAATTGCAAATACTAACTCCAAACCCACAAACAATACAAAGCATAATAGACAATAATTAGCCTGCAACGCAGTGTGTTTTGTAAAACTTAAAAAGGCGTGTGTTACAACAAACCCAAGTACAAGTATGAAGTACTAAGAGAATGGCATTACAAGAAGCAATAGATATGGATTAATTATTATGATATTTTTAAGTTGAAATAATGTACAAACAAAATAGTTACTATACTTTAAAAAAACCGGCCAAGTGCGAGTGGGTTCCGTATTGTTACAAAACTGTTTTCTGAGCTGACGGAATAAATATTTATTTACAATAATTAAAAACACAATAATAATGAATGCAACAACGAAAAGTCAGTTCTAACAATCAACACAAGTAAACAATAACTAAACAGTAATTACAAAGCAAAACAAAACAACTATATACAGTAACTCGTAATTATTACCACTTAACACTAGTATTTATTTTATCAGTTTATTTATTTATATCACGGCACTATTTATATTACTTGAATGCGTGAGTCACCGTTGACTGATTCCCCCACTCACTCGTACTGGCTGTTTATATATGCTGCGTGGCGTAAGCCTAGTGCGTTCTCGCTTTCTCTAGAACTTTCGCTCAGGTACTAGTTTTTACAGTAAGCAGACCCCGCTTCTCAGAACTCTTGCCTGCCGTTTATATACAGGATGATCCGTAACACCATTAAGACTTAGGACTTTCATTTAATTTAACTTGTAAACTATGAGTGAGGCCCTATATTCTCTATTTTTTTCAAAATTTTAGGCTCAGGTGTTTCGGAGATAAGGGGAGAATGCTCGATATTCTTGTATTTTCTTTAATATCTTTTAAACCATGCATTTTAAAATTGTAAAAAAATATGTTTGTCTTTCTCATAACGAGCCCTTTCATTTAATAGGTACGTCACATGATGCACTTGAAATTTTCTTGTAATTTTCTAATTTAAAATTAAGACTTAGGATTTTCGTTTAGGTTTTCCTGTTAACTATGAGTAAGACCCTATATTGCCTATTTTTTTCAATATTTTAGGTTTTCTTAAATATCTTTTAAACTATGTATTTAAAAATTATAAAAAAATATATTTGTCTTTCTCATAACACGCCCTTTTATTTGATACGCAGTGGCGTAACTATCATAGCGCAAATGGTCACAATGCGACGGGGCTCACAGGCTCAGGGGGCCCATCCAGTCTGGTCCTTCCCATGGTAAAAAAAATATGTAACTGTATGGTGGAGAGAGAAAACTGATAAATAGTTAGTTATCGACATTTGCTTTCTTACCATCCAAAAACCTTATAAATTTAACAGATAGAAAACCGAGATTACCTATATTCTGAAATAATATCGCCAACTTTTGCTATTGGTAAATGCTGTAACTTTATTGAAACCTTAAAGCAAGTATGTCAGTTAAGGATATTTCTAATTTATTATTAACTAAGTACAGTTGTTTAGAAAGCGATTTTTCACAGGTGTATAATAGTCCAGTAAAATCATACCATATACTTTTAGTTATGCAAAAGATCCAGTAGTTTTGATTTATTGACATTTAATTGACGTAAACCAGCTTTCCCAAACTTTTCGTATGGTAAAATACTTTACAAACTCTGGAATTTTAACAGAACACCTTGGTTATTTTATATGGTAGGTTAAAATGATGGGTTTATATTATTAATTTTCATAATTTTTCACGGAACACTTATTGGCTTTTCGCGAAACATACATAGTTTGGGAAACGCTGGAGTAAACAATCAAACTGTCAAGCTATGCTGTCAAATTTTCGGCATTTGTAATCGGTTAGTACTGTAAAATATTTATGTTCTGCTTATTTTTTATTATGTTTTTAACAGTTTATATAATTTCTTAAAGCTATAAAAAACTTCTTTTTTAGAAGAAAACATGTTTTTGATGTTCTAACCTGTTTCTCGACAAATCAGGATAATCTAAAAACTTTCCAAGACAGTTAAGAAATGTTAGACTGTGATCAAAATATACATCTTTTAATAATACAAGCACTGCTCCACTCGGTTTAGTTTTGTATTTACACTTTTTCATGTGGTGGGAGATTTAAAATTGCACACCGTGACTTAATTTGACGCTCTAAACGAGCGTCGAGCGACCGCATGTGGCATCGTTGTAAGAAATGTTGAGTGAGAAGGCCATATACTTTAATTATATACCGCGGATTGTCCATTTACTCAATGTGCGGTGAGTGAAGTTCACAAAGAGAGCAAAAATATATCTGTGTCTCTTTTGACGAAGTTATTCCGCATTTATTCCGATGATGTCATTGGTCGATGTACGGACGTTCCATCTGAACAAAATGTAAACAAAACGCTTGACAGCTGTTGTCATTATAACGTAACCTAGTTTAATTTTGTTAAAAACAGTTTTTTACTCAAATTCCTTGAAATTCATAGTGTTATAAGAAGTAAACACAGGTTTCGGATCTTTTTGGGCATAATAATATCACTATCAACTGAAGTATTCCATGAACTGAAGTATAAACACCACTTGAAACGTAATATATAAAGACAAAGAAATATATCATGGATGCCATTGATGTAAAACCTCACTGCCCCAGTGGTCAATAGTATACCTGCTCTCTTTTAAAAATTCTGTCTTTGTCTATGGAAGTAGCCAATCAAGAACCGGCCAGTTGGGTTCCCATAAAAAAAGACAGAAATATATACCCGCACGTATGTTGGCTTCACGATTTTTGATCTATCAGCAGTACAGATTTCTTATGTACATGGAGAAGGCGAACGATTGTGCTTCCAAAATGGCCCAATTCTGTGAGATGTCTGGTTTTGTGTTGAACAGTACCAAAACAGACTTTATGCTTTGCTCTACAAAAGAAGCTAAAAACCAGAATCTTTTAATACGCTTGAATAAAAAATCGGTCAAACAAAGTGATGAAGTGAAATTCTTGGGTCTTCACCTAGATTTTAACTTATCATGGTGCAGTCAAATCAATGTTATAACCAATAAAATGGCTAAAAGCTGCTTTGTTTTGTGGCAATTACGTAACTTTGTCAGTTTAGAAATTTTATTAACATACTATTATGCCCACGTATATTCAATACTAAACTATGGGATTTTATGTTGGGGTAATGCAACGAAGATGAATAAAGTATTATTGGCACAGAAAAAAATTATAAGGACAATAACTTTTAAAAATAAAAGTTTCTCATGCCGAGAGCGCTTCAAACAGCTGAATATCTTAACAGTTATATTTTAAACTCGGTTATGTATGTAAAAAAGAACATTGATAAATTTCGCCAATACGAGAGTGTCAATGACTACAATCTCAGAAATGAAAATCTAACGTTACCACAGCATAGATTGGCTTTTTCAGCAAATGGTCCTTTAATTACGTCTATTAAATGCTTCAAATCATCTCCCAACTGACTTAAAAAAAATAAATGACCCCAAACTGTTGAAAAAAAAAGTTAAAACATTGCTACTACAGCATAGTATTTATTCCATTGAGGAATATTTTAACATTGTTTTTTAATTTATTGTACTTATCTTACTGTACTTATGTATTTTTGATCTACTCTTCACTTTTGGTGTACACAGAGTTAATTAAATAATAATAAGACTCGCACGTGAACGGTGAAATCACATAGTTTAATAAAATATCTTTAGTGCGGTACTGCTCATGCTGTTTCAGAGGAATGAAAAATGGCCTCCGTTTTGTGAGGATTTTGACATTTGTGTATAAAATTCTGTAACTTCGAGCTTTTGCGCAGTATTTTCTCTTCAAAAAAAAAATCGGTTCTTTTAACTCTTCTATAGCGATAGGCAGTTGTTTCGTTTAAAAATTTACGAAATAAAACATCCGTCCATTCAGTAGAATTTTAGTTTTTACCGCATGGACATATTATCCATACGACAGGCACGCACCATCCCCTGAATGATTATCGTTAAAAAGAGTTAATCACAAAGTGGCACACAATGAAAAAAATATCTGTAAAAGGACACGGCTTAAGTGCAATGTGTCGGTTGTGTTTATCAAAAGGCGTTACGCTATTAGATATATTTTATTTTTCGTCCGAAATGAGAAATGAACTATCAAACATTATCATGTGGTGTGCTCCCGTTCAGGTAAGTACTTTTCAAAGATCATCAATATGTTATATGTGATAATACATTGATTTTAAACAGCATTAAAAACAACTGATTTTATTTTATAATTTACCTTCAAACTAAGATGCATACTTTGTATTCTGTGGATAATACAGAAGAACTTGAATTGTATGTACGAGTTCTATGCCAAAATAAAACGAAAGTTAAATCTAGCCTAAAAAATTTTGGAGCATACAAGTAATTCAAGAATTACAAGGCGCGATATTCATGTAGGTATTGTGTGTAAACGGTTTTACCGAACATAGGGAAAATAACACTAAGAAGATCAATTTTGTAGTAGGCTATGGCCATAAGACCTAATGTAAATATGTATTGGATTACATAGAAAAAATAGTGCAGTAAATTTTTTAAACAATTTTCCATAGCAACGGTTGACTATTAAGCGAAACTCGGAACCTGCTAAATAAAAAAAGTCATGAGGTGTCGTAAGATACCCGACAGAAGCTATGTTTCTTACTCATTGTATATAAAACCGAATTTATCAAAGATATAAACAATACAATTAAAAAGTTATTATTTGACTGCCATTTTGAAATCTGACGCCATTTTATTTTTTTGTGTCTTATTAAACTCTCAAATATCAATTTTCAAAAGGATCGGATAATTTTTACAAAGAAGTATATACCTATGGCCGCCATTTTAAAATATGACGTCATTTTATTTTTTTGCATTCTATAAAACTCATCAATATCTATTTTCAAAAAGATCGGATAATTTTTACACAAAAAGTACATATTGCCGCAATTTTGAAATCTGACGTCATTTTATTTTTTTGTGTCCTATGAAACTCTCAAATACCGATTTTCAAAAGAATCGGATAATTTTTACAAAAAAGTACATACGGCCGCCATTTTTCAATCTGATGTCATTTTATTTTTTTGTGTCCTATGAAACTCTCAAATACCGATTTTCAAAAGAATCGGATAATTTTTTCAATAAAGTACAGTTGGCCGCCATTTTTAAATCTGACGTCATTTCATTTTTTTGTGTTCTATGAAATCTCAAATATCAATTTTCAAAAGGATCGGATAATTTTTACAAAAATGTACATACGGCCGCCATTTTGAAATCTGATGTCCTTTTATTTTTTTGTGTCTTATGAAACTCCGATGAAACTCTAAAATATCAATTTTCAAAAGGATCGTATAATTTTTAGAAAGGAGTACTACATATTTCCGCCATTTTGAAATCTGACGTTATTTTATTTTTTTGTGTCCTATAAAACTCGCAAATATCTATTTTCAAAAAGATCGGATAATTTTTACAAAAAAGTATATATAATGGCCGCCATTTTGAAATCTGACGTCATTTTATTTTTTTGTGTCCTATGAAACTCTCAAATATCAATTTTCAAAAGGATCTGATAATTCTTACAAAAAAGTACATATGGCCGCCATTTTGAAATCTGGCACCATTTAATTTTTTTGTGTCCTATGAAACTCTCAAATATCAATTTTCAAAAGGATCGGATAATTTTTACAAAAAAGTACATATGGCCGCCATTTTGAAAAATCTGACATCATTTTATTTTTTTGTGTCCTATGAAACTCTCAAATATCAATTTTCAAAAGGATCGGATGATTTTTACAACAGAGTACATGTGGCCGCCATTTTGAAAAATCTGACGTCATTATATTTTTTGGTATCCTATGAAACTCTCAAATATCAATTTTCAAAAGGATCGGATAATTTTTACAAAACAGTTCATATGGCCGCCATTTTGAAAAATCTGACGTCATTTTATTTTTTTGTGTCCTATAAAACTCTCAAATATTAATTTTCAAAAGAATCGGATAATTTTTACAAAAAAGTACATATGGCCGCCATTTTGAAATTTGACGCCATTTTATTTTTTTGTGTCCTATAAAACTCTCAAATATAAATTTTCAAAAGGATCGGATAATTTTTACAAAAGTGACGTTACACTACTTCGTGACGTGACGTTTCACTTTTTATTATTTAGGTCCCCATCTGAAACGTGCGTTAAGAAGCATAGCTTCATAAAAAATAGGTAAAAAAAACTGTTTTAAAAAGAAAAAAATAATATTTAATTTAGGTTCATAAGTATAAAAGCGTGGGTCGTAAACTCTATGATATTTTATTACAGTCACGACCCACGCTTTTATACTTATGAACCTAAATTAAATTTTATTTTTTTCTTTTTAGTACATTTATCAAACCGTTTAACTTAAAAGTTTTTTTTCTATTTTTATTTTTAATTTTTTAGTGTGCTTTATTTCCTTAGTCTAATTTTATAACATTTATCCGATCCACTGAAACGTTACCGGAGAAAGACCTTTTGCCTGTGAAAATTCAAAAGTACGATTTGCACCCGGACCAAAGCCGGGCCGGTCAGCTAGTTTCCATAAATTGTATTGTCACCGGAGCTACACATGTGTGCAAAATTTCAACTCAATCGGATCACGAGAAGTGGGTGAAAATTCAAAAGTACGATTTACACCCGGACGAAAGCCGGGCCGGTCAGCTAGTTTTCATAAATTGTATTGTCACCGGAGCTACACATGTGTGCAAAATTTCAACTCAATCGGATCGTAGGAAGTGGGTGAAAATTCAAAAGTACGATTTGCACCCGGACGAAAGCCGGGCCGGTCAGCTAGTTATCATAATATTGTATTGTCACCGAAGCTACACATGTGTGCAAAATTTCAACTCAATCGGATCACGGGAAGTGGGTGAAAATTCAAAAGTACGATTTACACCCGGACAAAAGCCGGGCCGGTCAGATAGTTACCATAATATTGTATTGTCACCGGAGCTACACATGTATGCAAAATTTCAACTCAATCGGATCATAGGAAGTGGGTGAAAGTTCAAAAGTACGATTTACGCCCGGACGAACCGGGCCGGTCAGTTAGTTACCATAATATTGTTTTGTCACCGGAGCTACACATGTGTGCAAAATTTCACCTCAGTCGGTCGCAATATTTGTAACAAATATACGGGATCAAGCTAAATAAAACCACCGTTTAAAAAACAAAGCATCTACTACCTACTTACTTTTGCGTGATGCCAGAACATACGTTTTTATTTGAGAATCAGTTCGGTTGCTTTTGCGTAATGCCAGAATATTTTAAAACTCGCAGTCGCATAAGAAGTTATTTACTTGAAAAAAATCATGTAAATCGGATCAGTGGTTCTCGAGTTATAAGCGTACAAAGGGACATACAGACAGAGAATGTCAAATTGTTCGGGAAGGTATGAACGTCGAGAAATTTTGGTCAGATCCGATCGACGTCAATAATTAGTTACACGTCATTTTAACTCAGTAGGCCAGGGTTTTTAAACTTAAATTCAAACATCAGCAGTCAAAAAATTGAATAACTATATTAAAATAATGCAATATAAGACTGAGCATACGCTATCTTCCAATATCCATATCACACTGTGCAACAGACAAGGACAACCGAAACAAGTTCGCGATTTATTAGATAAAGTCGCATTTATTTAGTTTAATAATCATATAAATCTGTATAAAAAAACTGTTTTGACACAATATTATACATGAAATCTATCTAAAATTTTCTGCTCTTTCGTTTAAGACAGGTTTCGAATCGATCTGACTTAATTTGAGCAAACTATAAGCAAAAAACACCGTTTTTTCTAATTTGCTCCCCTCTGGGGCCAAAATTCAAAAATCGGGCGACGTTAGGATCAAATAGACCCCGAGAGGAATCGAACAAAAAAAAGTTTTTGAAAATTGGTTCAACCGTTTGGGCTGTACGCGTGACACAAAAAAGCGTGACAGATTCACAGATTGACAGACGTTCAGACAAAGCGAGTGTATATAGGCGCTTCTAGCTTCGCTAAGATCGCGCCTAAAAATGTGGCATTATTAGTGGCATAAATAATACAGAATTTTTATTTACTTTATATTCAACGAAGCGTACCACATTGTGGTTTTTAAATGATAATTGCATGTTTTGTATATGTTGTATTCTATTATTTTGTCAACATTTCAAAAATTCAGAAATAATTGAACATAAGTGAATTTTCGTACAGCTATTATTATCATCTAATTTCTAAGCGCACTATGCCTTTTTATTTATTTGAAAATAATTTAATAATCTCTCGATTTTCAGATAAGAAGACATGATGCGATGCCCAATTTCATCTGCCGCTTATGTTACACTCAACTCGAGGAATTTCACCAGTTTCGGACGAAAATTGTACAGTCTGATAAAACACTGCGACGCTATTTACAGCAACTGCATGTTTCTGACAAACAAATCAAATCTGAATGTGCCATTCAGAAATCTTCTGAGAAACATTTAATCCATAAAACCAATCATTGTGATGTCACTGTTAAAAGTGAATCTACAGTGTTTCGTGATATATTTGGCACGACCCTCAACTGGAAAGAAATGGCTCCTATAAATTATAATTCATCAAACAAAATCAACGAAGAAATGTCTTTAAAATTCGAAATCAAAGACGAACCAACGACTGACCATTCATTAAGTCTAACAGAATGTGCTGATGATACAGGAGACATTATATCCAAAAGTGATGCTAGTGAAATCGTTTGCAAAGACTCAAAGGTCAATATTAGCTACGACACTAAATTGAGCGAAAAAATGTGTATTATCGGGAAAGATGGAAATTTTAAATCAGCGAACAATAT